>JAAWXA010000012.1:23390869-23540845 GCA_038090715.1 Florisuga fusca
GCGGGGGGGAGGGAAGAAGGGGGCTTGACTTGCTCTCTGTCCGTCTCCCCATAGTCTGAGCATTTGCACCTACCAGCAAAGCAGAACATATACTCCGAGCTCTCCAATAAGAAGAATGAATGGCAGAGCTATGATACAAGTATGTAACACATACTTGGTTGGAGAGCTTTGAAAAGGAAATGCCACTTGTCTCATCTCTCTGTCTTTCCCAGCTTTGGTAACTTGAGCTTCATTACATAATTCAGCATTACAACACAGTTCAGAACACAAAAGAAATATTTTTTTTTTAATTTATAGCCACCATACAAAACATCAATATGAGCGTGTTGACCATGTCAGAAGATAAAGAAATTCAAACTGATATTTTACATAACTGAGATTTTTATTGATTTGAAAAAAAGGAATATGCCAATGTCTCCCTCTCTCATTTCTCCCTCCCTTCCTCTCCTTAGGATCTGGTAGAAAGCTTCATGGTTTTGATTCAAAATCTTGATAATATAAAGTGTGTTATTCGTTTAGTTTCTATCACTAAAAGGTTGAAAGTTAAGCAGTATATATCTGTAGCTCTGTCACAGTGAAGGAGATAGACATGAAAGAGATACATGAGTGAGTCTCTCTACTGAATGCCCCTCCCTTTACTGCGTGATTCCCTTACCTGTAGTTAGCCTAATTAAACTGAAAAGGGTACTGTTCTTAATTGGCTCCCTGCTCTATTAAGTAATGCAGATTACACAACTTAAGAAATTTGCATTTCTTGGAATCTAATCCATCCTTTCAATGGTGGGTTTGATTTTTTTTCCTTGGTTTTAACTGTGTGTGAGAGAGGCCAAACACCCTGAAAGATGTCATACTGTTTCCAGACAGACTGGAAAATAAATATGTTTTCAGTAATTTCTTTTTTTCATTCTTTGTTATTTTTATTGTTGTTGGATGGTTGGTTTTTTTGTTTGCTTGATTTTTGTTTTGATTTGGTTTTCCCCTTCTGTGAAATGTGTGTTACCAAAAGGATTGAGAATGCAAATGTCCCCATATTTCCCTAATATTTCTCTATAATTGAATTTAGAGGCCAGATCTGTATATGTCAAAGTATGATGGCTGAAGCTTTGGTTATAACCATTTTGGCTTTGAGACATAATAAGCTTAAGCCAACCAGAATATTGCATTTTGAGTAGTTATGAGCCCTGCACCTTGCAGTATGATCTAATATCTTTACACTTAGACACACTTAGACTTGTAGAGAATTCTGAGCACTATTGTTGATTTTCAAGCAACTTTTTTAGTCAACAGTGATCACAGGATTTTAAAACAGAAATCACTCTTTTGCATAAGACCACTTACTCAACAGCTTTTGGTGAAGTAATGCTGCACAGCTTACAGGATATATTCCAGGGTCTTAGTCAGACTTTCTGTGTCTGCCAAAATCTGTCTTCCACTGAAATTTCTGGGAGAGTTCAGAGTTTCTTATTGTAAGGTTGGAATAAGTAATTTGTCTTGTCAGCTTTTGTGTTTGAGTTCAGATTTAATGCTTTCAGGAAGACTTTATCAATAAGCATCATAATTTCCAAAGCCAGCTTTTGGTTACATTTTTATGTCCTATGTTTTCTTTTAAATGAATTTTCTCTTCCAGGCACCATTGTGATCTTCTGTCCTTCTACACCTGAGGGAATTATGGTTCTTATTCAATTTACATCCCAAGTGTACTCTAGTCTTTCAGTAATGTGGGGGGTTTTTTGTTTTTTGGTTTGGTTTGGGTTTTTTGTCATTTTTTATTAGGGTTCAAAAATCACCTCACTGTTAATGCCCTTAAGGCTAAGTGAAAACAGGCAAAAACGTAATAACTATAAGAGCTACTTACACAGAAGCCTCAGAAGTCCTTAGGATATGTAATAGGAATAAATACCTAGAACAGCTGACTCAAGCAAATGTTGCCAGGAGAGAGAAATTGTAAAACTGATCTTTCAGAGAAACAAAGAGGTCAGCTCCAAGAGGAACGCAAGGCTCCTGTGATAAAGAGAAAGGGGAAGTAACATTGTGAGGACAAGGATAGATACTGAAAAAGGTGGAAATGTTCACATATAAAATGTGATTTTAAAAGCTATAATGTATACCATGGTTTAACAATGTGCTTAGTAAACTACTGACTAGATAGGAGTCCATATACACTCTTATCCATTAGTTTTCATAATGTCTAATTTATTATTAACATGAAGAATTTTAATTGCATTTCTAGCATTTACACTCTTCCCATTGTATCAGAAATAAGGACCACAAATGCCATAAACCTGATCCATTTCATATATGCAATATCTTCCTTTACAAATGAGATACTTGCAGAATCATCTGCATATATAGGACCTTAAAATGAAGCTTCATCTGAACGACTGTATGCCTTGTCTTTGCCCTGCTTAACAATTTGAATTTTTGCCATTATTTCAATGAGGAAATGTCTTTGAAAAAACCCCTGGTGATTAGGATTAGTTTCCAAGTTTCTTCACTGATTTAACAAACTTTGAAGAGATTTCTGAAAAAAAAAAGCTTTTGGATTTGTTAACATCATTACTTTACAATGGTTTTTATTTCATCTACCATTGCTGAATTCCTAATGATTTAACTCTGAATAGGTAGGGTATCTTAAATCTTCTTTCAATGGGAGGTGGGTAACAAAACAGAGATCTTCATGCAGTTTTAAGAAAAAAAGTGTGGTGACTGGCAAAAGGAAGACATTTGTTTTTATTACAGTCAGAAAGATTCTCTTCAGCTAATAAAATTGGCCATTAAACCTACACTTGTATTGTATTATCACAAAAATTGTGTAGAGTCAATTCAGTAACATTGCTCTCACAAAAGAGTTTGACAGCATTGAAGCTGCTAAGAGCTCATCTGATTTGTCTCATGCCAGACATGTAATGCACACTTGTGTTAAAGAATGGCTTAATGATTCTAGCATTTAAATAGCTTTTCATTCAGGACTAATAAGTTTTAAATATTCTGTATCTTCACTGGAATACATATTCATACAGAACAAAAAATGTTTCTGGGTGGAGGATATAATCTAGTAGAAGAATTTATCTCCAAACCTGTGTATGTTTAGTGACAGAAATTTGCAAATATGATGTGTAGTTTCAAATGAACTTCTAATATTTCTTAATAAAACACCTCTTTGTTTTTAGTCATCCTTGATATCACTGTTTTTTCAACATCCAGGTCATTTTTGGCGCCATCTTTGTCTCTTCTGTCCTCCTTCTTTCAAATCTCATGAGTCCTCTTCAGAAAAAAACAAACCTAATCTCTTCCTCTCAACAATGAGTAGGAAAACATTCCTCTGCACTTCTACAGACCTCCATCTGTCATATATTTAAACTTTCCCTGTCTATCTAACCCAGTTTCATCAGCCTGCACAACTCCTTGGTAGTACAAAAACCTGCTATTATGAATAGCATTTTAGCCAATTCCTTTATAATTTTTCTTTCACTTGCATTACTCCAGATATATAATCATATATAAAAATGCAAACCTAGCTTGAGAAGACAATTATACTAATATTTATTTCAGTTCTATGAGACTTGTAAAAATTCTAAATAAATATTTTGAAATTAGCAATTATAATCTACTCTAGTAACTACTCCTATGACTATTCTTCCTGATGAGATTCTGAAGAAACTCAGAATAGTGAATCTGAAGGAATTGGTTGCATACTTGTTTTTCTCTAAGGGAGACATTATGCTGTGTTCACTGTTTAGCTTCTACTAACACTTTCTCGAATTAAAAATAATCTAGATTGAAATCACTTGTTGTATGGCATATTTATGACCAAGCTTTCCAGCTAGTACATTTTTACCCTATTTATTGTACAATGTTAAGTTACTCACAGCCACTGAATAAAGCAGTAAAAGGATTTACTGAAAATATATGAACATTATAGTGCAGAGGTAAAAGAATGCATCAGCTGAACTTCTGTGGGACTAAAATAAATACAAAATGAAAAATCAGGCTCCCGTAGGTCAGTAAAAAAAATGTGTGCTGAATAACTGATGACCTGTGCCAAATGAATTATAGTAATGATTTGCATCTATATGTTCTCCAATGAATGCAAATAATGTATTACATAGATTATTGTCATCACAATATAAATAAGCTGTTAAATTATAGAAATTCTACAATTTTCTTTGCTGAAAAATGTGTTAGATGGATATTTAATGAAATCTAAGTCGGACACAAGTAACCTGGAATGTAAAGCAGTGCCTGATGATATTCTAAAACTTTTACAGTTTATTAGCTAGTTAAGAAATAAAAAAACATTTCTCATTGGTTTTGTTTGTCCCTTTATATTTCTATTATTATTCTGTCTCAGAATGGACTAGATTCCTTTGGTCAAGGTAATGCATTGGAAAGATGAGGCACAATTGTCCACTGAATGGAGCCAAAGAGAGTATATACGTCTCATTTCTGGTGTTCTGCTGTTCTTTCTGTTCTGACTCTGGACAGGAAGAACATCTGGTCCAACCATGACTGTTAGTGACCTTCTGAATGTAAGTTGCTCTTGGGACCACCACTAAATTTCAGGGAGTCATTGATGATTTATGCTGCACTGGAAATAAGGAAAAAAGGATTCCTGATCTTTCCCAGTGGCCTACATATAGAGGCTGTAGTATTTTGTCTCCCTCTCATGGTAAAGACACACAGTACGTGCCCCTGCCAAGCTTTCAACATTTTTCCTTTTCTTGTTGCCCAAAATCCTCATTATTTGATGAATGTGTTACTGGAAACAGTGAAGGATTAGAAGCAGAGATTAGAGGATTTTTATGTTTATCCAAAGGCCATAAAAGATTACATGCTATTTTCCCTGTGGGAGTCTATGGAACCCAGTAAGATGACCAAAAATCCCTGTTTGATTATACTGATTCATGTCTGTCACTGACATCACAGAATTTATACATACAATCCATCTTTATATTTTGACTTCTTCCTGAGGATATTAATTCCATCTCCAGAAGTTTACTCTTTGTCTTCAGACAAGACTCTTCTATACATATGTCTATTCATTAAGCTAGATATAACTACCTCTGGAAGAACACTACAAGAATCCCCAAATGATCAGAGATCTCTCTTCTATTGTTCCTTGCTTTCTTTTTAATTTGTCTTTTAACACCTTGTCATTCTCTTCCTTTTTGCAGTTTCTTCCTTACTTTCTTGTCCTAGTTACAACATTTGGTCCACTGTTGGAACCAAGAAGGACCATTCACATATCGGAGTCTTTTCTGGATCCTTATCATAATGCCCATCCTCAGGTATTTTGCTGTATTTTCTTTCATCAGGATCTTTTGCTCTCTCTCAGATTAATTAGGACCTTTTTCTGTCTTCATTCATAGATATTCAATTGTTTTTGATGAATTTGAACATATATTTCTTTGTGACTCTATAGTCTTTGGGACCCTCACTAGTATATCCATTTATTTCTCATCTTCCTCAGGTATTGTGGAGAAATTGCCCCTCATTTCCACCCACCACCTTTGGATCTCTACTGTGTTTCCTTTGTAATATTTTTAATACTTTTTGCATGGTCTTTTCTATTCAAATACCAAAAAATGTTGTGTTTATGATGATAACTACACAATTCAGACAGAAATTCCATGAGGTAAAAGGGAAGAGAATCTCAATCAAGAAATTCTAGCACCCCACTATGTGCAGATCATGTTCAAAACCCAGGCCGAATACCATGAAAATATAACTGTTTGGAAAAGAAACTTTTCAAAATATTTTCTTATCAAAAATTGTTTAAAGAAATTTTAATATCACATTTCCTTCTGCCATATTTTCTCGATTTAGAAAATTCCAGGAAAAAAAAGAGAGAAATAAATACTTTTTAAAAGAAGGTATCAATCTAATTACAGAACATTGTCACATTTTACGCCAATAAAATGAGGAAAGAAAGAAAAACGTATTCTTCATTATTAGAAACATTTTACTTAAAGTAAGATTTGAAAATGCTAATGTTTCTTTCTGAAATTTATAGAAACCTATATTATTGAGAAAACAAAAGGAAAAAAGTGTTACCAAATGAGAATAATCCAGTTAGCTGTGATTACTTTGCCTTTTTGTCATTTAGCTCGCTCTGTGTCCTGATACAATTTTGATAACTAGTACATTTTGATTACTCTTGCAGTATGCAAAATGCAAATTGTTGCTGGATCAAAGTCTCAGGTAATATCAGAACAAAACATCTGAGGGCAGAGGACTTTAAGATGCTCAGCATTTTTACAAATTGGGCAGGTGCCCTAGGCTTTTAATTTTGAATTCTCATCTCTACAAAAAGAGCACTCAATTTCCTAATTTTTGTATTCAAAATGAAGAAACAGGCAGACAACTTAATGTTCTATGTGGCAAATCCTTTTACAGCTAAATTCTTCTCTAGCATGTGTAAATTGTTTTTCTTCATTGTTGCAATTATCCTTCATATCAAAATGTGCACTGCTGAAAAAGATTTATCAGAGAAACAATTAACTAAAGAAAGCATATTTATTTATATTATTTATTTATATATGCAGTACTAAAGTGGTTTATTTAACCTCCAGTCCTCTTCTACTGGACTACTGTGTGGTAAAGAAAGTGATGTCTCCTTAAAATTGTTGCTATTTCACTATTTAGACATTCTTTAAGGAAACACTTCCAATATTAATAACCAACTTTCAACAGATGTCTGAAGAAGTTAGTTTATAACAAGAAAATTTAAAAACAATAAAGCATGCTTTTAGATATTTTAAAAGAAGTCTTCTACCAACTGCCTTTCTTGCTCTCGAGGATTATTGAGCTTTTAATGACAGCAGAATTTTCTCCTAATTTTTTGATCTGAATATTTTCCTGTTATTTAAATATGTGGCAACTAGACTTCCACATTTTCAGGTGAGTTGCTACAAAACTGCACCCTACCATATTTGGCAAAGACACAGGGTTAGGCAAGTTTAAATACTCCACAGCCTCAAACACATGTTCTTCACACACACTTTTCCAAGACTTCCAAACACCAAGCAAAACTCTTTATTCATTTATCCTGTGTATGAACTTGTTGCTGAGGGGGAATTGTGCATGTTGTTTCTTTTTACACTGTAGCATAGGAGGATAAGAAATTATTTCTTATTGATAACACTTCATTCCATAATTAAAATTAAAAGCACTGTTTGATAACATGGCTCCCTGTTTGTCTGAGCTATCCAGAAAATGAATGGTCTAGTAATGAAGCATAATCTGACAGATGATGGCAGGAGGTAGGACTAGGGAAGCTGATTCTTAGCATTAAAACCTTGTACAATCCTGCCTCAATAACAGAGTAATTAATCATCTGGGCCTAACATATAATCTGATTAAATCCTTCTTTGCTAAAATGGTATAAAGCAAACTCCAAAACTGAGTCTGAGTAAGCAGAGAAAGATGTAGAAAGCATTCCAAGATCTTCCTCCTAAACCTTGCATCTAGAAACTGAATAATTATTTCTTCGTCAGGCATAGAAATTAGAACTTCTTCATACATCATGGTTTTAAGAAGGTTTGCCTTAAATTTACAGAGAAGCAGAAAGTAGAGCTAAGATTCTGAAACTGATGTTTATTTCCAATGGTCAGATATCTGCAGCTTGGATAAAGAATGACTGAATTCTGAACATTTTCTTATCATCAGAGCTTGGAATTTTGTAATGTAAAGGGTACAGCTCAGAAAGTGTAATTTGTGAATGATTTGATATTGTTTTCTGGAATCACATTTTGTGCCATATTACTTCACAGTGACACATTTTATTCTTCCATCTTATCAGTCTTACTAGTACTGTGTCAAACCGATGAATACAGCAAAATTTGTGGGCTGCATAATATGAAACCCATGACAAAATGAGTTGGAATTAGCACTTTCCATTACTGCTTAGCATTGGAAAATCTCACCTACAAGTGCTCAAATTATGATTCTACCTCATAATGTCGACAGGTAATGCATAAATTAACCTGTAGCTCACAACAGATCAGTTACTAGTGAGTAAAGTAAGATGAATATTAGTCTGTTGCAATTTGAGTTTACATATAAGCTCAGATGCTTAGATGAAAAATCTGGACCTCATTATTCTGCAAAAGTAGTTTAGAGTTTTTAACTTTATTTATTTTTGTACTTATTTAATTATTTATTTAAATATACTTTCATCATCAATGTTTTGATCGTCACTTCAAATGGTGGCTTTAGCTCTGAAAGGCCAATCAGCCAACTGGCAGTGAAGAAATGTAATCTTGACACTGAAAAGAGTATAAATTTTATGTATTACAGTAAAACCATAGCAGTGTCATGTATCCTTTTTTTGTGTCTGAATTCTGTTTTCTTTGCTATACTGGAGCTATTTTCATACCGGGGCTATTGATAACTGTGTTAGCCTGATCTTCAATGTGGTAGTAAAGTGCACTTTAAAAGAACTTTAAATGAACATTGCATTGAACAGCCTTGGACAAGACACTCAGACAAGTGCTGCCTTTTGGATATGTGTGGTACAAATATCAAATAAAAGTGGTGCTTGAAAATTAATGTTACAGGATTTATTTCTAGAGATCAAAAAGCTGAATTGTTCAACAACAGAAATGGACAAGCAATTAATTTAATGTGCCCAGGAGTATCACACTTTTTAAAGTTAAAATAAACGTGGTATAAATTGCTTCCTACTATTTCAATTACATTATGGTAATGTTCATAGCCATAGATACACTTTATAAAATATTTAATACAAAAACAATTTTGTGCAAAAAGCAACATTGGTTCCTAAACTTTTTCTTTACAGATTCTGATATGTCAACTGATAGTGCACATATATTTAGAAAACTAGTTATTTGAAGACAGGATTTTTGTGTGCTACACTTTCAACCTCTCTCTCCTATTTTCTCCACAGAGTGCAAGGGAAAGATTCATCAGTGCAGGGAGGACATGGAGCTCTTGGACCAAACCAGAAGGAGGGCCATAAAGACAATCACAGGAATGGAGTACCTCTCCTATAAGAACAGGCTGAGAAAATTTGCAATGTCTAGCCTGGAGAAGACAAGGTTTCAGGAAGACTTTATAGTGCCATTCCAATACCTGAAGGGGGCCTGCAAGAAAACTGGGAGTGATCGGACAAAGGATAATGGTTTTAAGCTGGAAGACACTACTTTTAGGCTAGACATTACAATGAAATTCTTTAGTGTGAGTGTTGTGAGATACTGGAACAAGTTGCCTAGGGAGGATGTGGACTGATCAAGCGTGTCATTTGTCCATAGAATGTAGGAAAAGTTCTATGTCACTTTATACTGGTTTCCCCTTTTATAAAAAGCTGTAATTAGGCTCAAACCTAATGCTGATGTTGCAAGATGCCTTATGGGGCCCCTCTGTCACACCCTGTTTTCCTGTTGTGATAAATTTTGAGAAAATCACAGAAACTAATATCTCAAGATGCATGAGAAAAATTTGTTTTCATCAGTAATGACTGATGTGTCACTTATGCAGATTTCCATTAGAAAAAAATAAAGAAATAAATGCTGGTTTGGGAAACTAAAAACCAAAACCAAACACTAAGAGATTAATGTTCTGTTAAACTGTGCCTACAAAGTATTAATGGCAGGGAGGAAACCCAAAAGGCTGAGTGAGGCATTCTGTTAGGAATATTAGATACACTCATGACATTCTAAATAGTGAAAAGTCATCTTGTTTTATTTTTGAACTGAGGATTTTTTGCTGATTTTAATTGCTGTAAAGTTTGGTTAGATCATTTAAATAGATAGACATTAAAAAAAGAAGAAAAAAAATCAAACAAAAAAACCCAAACCCAAAACATAAGCCACTCCCCAGGCCCCACCCTGGCCCCCCCCCAAAAAAACCCCTCCAAACCATGTAGTTAATTGAACTCATCAGTTTTTTTACTCTCTTTTCATACACTCCCATTTTTTACATAGGTACACAGGGATACAAGCTAGCATGTTAGGTGCCTTACAGAGTTAATCAGCAGAATCCTATGACTCCTGCACTCAAACACATAGTATGAAAGAGGAATGCTATGCTCTTTCAGTTAAAAGAAAGAATATCTTGCTACCTTCTCAATACACACTCTATACTCACCAAAATTTGTCATGGGTCATCTCTAACACAGCCTTTGAACACTATTTCAACATATTATGGGGGGCCTGTTGCAAGATTTCTGCAAGAAGGAAATGTTTATTAATATCCCTGTCACATAGTCTGTCACACATGCACATATGCACAAGAGAGAGAGAGAGAAGGATTATACATATATAAGTATACATCTTTCTCCCAATGACTGCAAAGAAAGTTTTAATTCCCGCTACATAATGGTCCATTTGCCTCGAGTGTTTCAGAATGGTTCAATAATCACTAGCCATGTGTGCAGTTTGTTGAATTATTTAAGCTTATTTCCAGGGGGAAAAAGACAGGGAGTAAGGCAACTGATTCAATGCAAATGAAAAGCTTTTGAAGCTCCCTATGGTGAAGATGTGATTACAGTCAGACAGTTAATAACCTAGACTTAGAAAAATCTGAAGGTTTTAAAACTGTCTGGCCAGTCAGTAAATGAGGTTTTTCCACACTATCGACCAACTGCCATGCGCTGTAATGGTTTCAGATTTGTTTGGAGTGTGAGTGGACCCATAAATGAGGAAGGGACCCCCCTGCTCCATGATTAAGAGCAGTTGATAAATCTCAGAGGTTTTCTTCTGGATTTGTGCTGAAGCCTTCAGACTTCAATCACACACTTCTAAATTCTTTAGAGATTACACTGGGCTGTCCAGCTCTAGGCTTTTGTAGGAAGAAGTTGGTTTATGTCATGCTTTCTCTCCAGGGCTGACAGGATCTTTTCCCCTCTCCTTACTATCCCCAGCGATCCATCTCTCTTATTCCTTGGCAGATGCAAGCCCTGTTGCCTAATACCTTAAAAAAAAAAAAAAAAAAGTAATCCATACACTGTTCTAACTGTAAATGCATGTAAATTATTCTGAAGTGTTCATTGTTCTTCAAAACAATAAAATTTGTGTCTATAATTTGCATTTGCTACACCATGGCTGGCTTAAAGCTGTTTCAAAGAGATGCTGTTAGCTAACCACAAAGAACAGCCCCTATTTATGGGCATCCCAGTAAAATTAAGCCACTGTAGACTGAATTTCATCTCCAATGAACTCCATTATAAATCATCTGTCTTGATCATCTTGTCCAGTGTGCAGTCATGTGGAAGAGCATAAACACTTACCATCTGTGCAAAATGGTAGGAAGAAGTGCAAAATAATGTCCATCCTTATGCTTCCTCCCATGCAAGCAGCAATGCACTGGTGTGTGCTGCAGAGGACACTGAGGATGTGCTCTCATGGAAAAGAGGTGGGTGGGGAGGGGAGGCACTTCCTTTGACAAAGACAGCATGCCCACAAGAGCCTGGCCAATGTATTCTGTTATGCCATGCATGTAGCCTGGGGCTGAAGCAGCCATAGGCATCTTTAAATTATGTGCCAGACAGTTGGCAGCCAAGAAAACATGAGCAATATCAACTGACGGATGTACCCTCGAGTAATGCTTCCTACATCCTGCCCTCCAGAACTGGCCCGGGGGAACATCAGCCTTTGTAGTACTCCCTCAGTGACAAACTGGATGCTGATATCCTTGTACTTCTTGTTTCCCCTTTCCCCAAAAGCCAGCTGAGAGGCACCCAGTCCCCTGAGAGGTAGGTGACTGAAGGCCTGATGCTGCGGTTCTGGCTCCTAGACAATGGGGTGTGCTGTTCCTCTATGACATAGATAACAAAGAACATGCAATTTACTTTTATTAATTTTCTCCTTTTTTGCCCAGTTTTGGCCAAATTTCCCAACCATGTTCTCTGCATGAGAGAAACCAGTTAGTTATTTCTTCTATGAATGTTAATTGAGGAGTGACGAATTGCTGTCATTATTGCTCAATATTGCCAGTAGTTATTTTCTGAGTGAAAGGAGACAAGAATGTTTCTTGCTCTTTTGCTTAGCCTCTGAACATAGATGTTACCTAAAAGCAGAAATACAGTGCTGACATGAAGAACCTGACTGTATAATTGAATTACACCTTATTCTTTCCAAGTGCTTTATTTTCACTTTTTTACCTTCCATGCAAAGCTGACCTTTTCCTCTTTTGGTTCCTCTGATTTCCTTACTTTATTGCTCTTAAGCAGGTTATCCTTCTATTTTTTTCATGGCACAAGTAAAACGTCAGACAAAGTCTGAGCTCTTATCAATCTCTTGTGACTATTGGTTCAGTTCACAAGGGACCTTCAACCTAGTTTTCAAATTGCAGTGAATAATATTCTCTGGCTGCATTTTCTGATACAAACTGCTGGTCAGAATAGCATTCATCTATTTAATCAACTGTAATTTGGAGGGGACAGTTGTATCTGCTAGTAAAATGAGAATCAGATTTGAATCTTCTCAGGGAATACTTCCAGGTGATGCAGAGTTCTGGAAATGACTCCAAGGAAGCCAATCACTTACATTAAATATTTGTCACTAATTCAAAAAAAAAAAACCAACCCAAAACCAAAATGTGTATGGATCACATTCTGTCTGCTACTTTTCAGAGTCAGACATATTTGCATACAGCAAGACATTAGACCACTTCATGTTCTGAATTTTAAAATGAGAATGCTGAGAAACAAGAGTGAGAAGATTTCTACTTCTGAAAATTTGAAAAACAAAGGAGAAGTCTAAACTTTAAGTGAATAGAGGATGGTTAGAGGACATTATGTAACAAAGTATTCATACGATTCGTTCATATAGCTGTTTCTGCAAATTGTATTTGAAAGGATAAAATATCCTTGCCTAAACCTGTATTATTTGTTTATGTTAAAAAATGTGTGGCAAAATGCACAACTGGAAAAAACTTTTACATTGTAACTCCAGGAAGAGGCTCATATTTTATTTCAGTGGAATCTAAGAGGTCTTTTGCATACACTCAGTGTTGAACTTCCTCCGGTCAGCTTTGAGTGGATTAATAGTATTATCAAAACAAAAGCCAAAGCTTTAGGACAACACACATTGCTGTAACTGCTGGCAAGCATGGATAAGAAGATTGCACTTTTATTTTGAAAGTCACATGCTGAGCCTTAAAAATATTCAATATATATGTGCAGAAGGGTTACCAAAACAGAAATGGTGCTATTCTTGATGAACAAATTCAAGAGAAAATGTGGAACTGGTATGACTTCAGATTTTACAGATCACAGAGGCAGCATGACCTTGTGAAAAGGAGTCAACAAAAAGACAAGCTTGGATTCCAGACATACCATTTTTTTACTAGCAAATCACTTTTTCTTTCCTCGTTAAGATGAGTTTTCAAAATATCCATATTTACTGAATTGTTTCAGCATTTTTTGAATTCCCTAAAGTACTGTAGAATAAAATGAAACATATTCAAAATAACTTCACTAAGTAATAAGTTTGTGATGAGTGCTTTATGAAGTTCTGTGCCTGAAAAGTTCTGCAAGCTCCATATTTACCTGTGGTATTGCACTGATAGTTTCATATATTGTACTTGGGGTGGGAAGCTAGCTACTGGTGTTGAGACAGTTAATAAATTCCAACATGCAGATTTCCCAGATTTTCTGCAGAAGCTTGTGGGAAAAAAACAAAACAAAACAAAACAAAAGTATTTGTACAGGAAGAGTCAAATTTTATTTCCATTGCTGGTGTTCTTTTGTGCTTTATTAACACACATTAGAGCTTGATTTTTCTATTTCTGATTTATCTTATTGTGATAATTGGAAAATTTAATTTGTATTATAAATCTTAAGGTTACACTCTTTTAGCAGCATTTTAAAACCTGTGTGCTAATCCTCACAGTTCTGAAATGACTAAATTTGTCTTTACACTAGTTAAAGACAAAATAAAAGATATCAATAAAAGACACCCATGTACTCGAATGTGTATCTTTGGCTGAAACCACCTGGGGCTGATGAGGACAAAGACCTTTGTCTAGTTGCTGTATTTAGCTTGAGCAGTACACAACCAGCATTTTAATCTATGAAATTTCAGTTGTATTTCTAGTTTAATTCCGATTGTCAAATCTTAATTGTATTTCTGGGGTTTAAGTCTGAACATCAGTTTTTTCTTATATCCAGAGGAGAAAAACAACCTGAATTTCAGTTTCACAGAGCTATAAGCCAGGTGTGTTTTGAACTGAATCAAAACATTAATGCTTGAACAGAGAAAAGATGCAGAGATTCAGGCAGAGAAGCAATCAAGCCTTCTCGATAAATAAAGCGAACAACCCCCAGACCTCAGACAAAGTTGCTGTTGAAGGTAGAATTGTTATTTCAAGCTGTGCATTAAAGAAAACAATCTTTTAAGCAGGAAAAAAACATGAGCAATTTCAAGATTTCAAGATTTGATGGCATATCTACACAGACTTCTGTGCTTCATGAAAGAAACAAATAAGCATATTATGTATTTTAGGAAATATTTTCCTATCAGGCATAGATAACTGCATGCAATTAAAAATCGTGATATTTGCCTTGTAGAGAAAGGAATAGACAAGTCTGCAAACCAGCAAGGGATTCCAAGGGATTTTTATATTAGCCAGTAATTAAATAATAGTTCATGTTGCCTTTCTCCACTGGGAATTACATCCTTTTCACCTCTCCTCTGCTAAAGCAGAAACATCCATTACGATGAGTAGCTACAACACTTGTCAGATCCAATCAGCTCTAAACGACTGAAGACCAACTGACATGCTCTCTCTTAAAGCATGGTTTCTTCTCCCCTAAAAGCCCACTGTCCTTTCACGTGCATGTAACAGTCAGAAGAGATCACATCACACAATGAAGAAAAACAGAAGCATATGGTACTAAGGGGCCTCTGCAGGAGATAGCTAAAATGCCAAAGCTCACACATAAACAAAATATATGCAAAAATATGTGTTCATATAGAATGCCAGACATAAGCAGATGACAAAAACAGGACAGAAAAAACAAATCATTACAGTTTTACAGTTACTCATAGTATTTTTCTTTTTTTTTAATTATTTTTTATTTTTTATTTTTTTTCTTCTAAAACAATTAATTAAAAATTGCAGTCTCAGGCACTTAACTATGCACATGCAGTTACACAGTTTGTTTTTTCCAGTATATTATCAAGCCAAGTATTCTTCACACTACATTTTGCTCACGTATGTAGTAAGCTTCAACATGTCAACTGAATTGCAAGTTCTAAGTGACTAAACTACCAGATTCCTCTTCCTCATCCCGTTGCTATTAAATAAGCTACATAAAAGCAAGGACATGGATTCACTGCATATTTTTAGCCAGTATGTAATTCTCTCTCTTTCTCTCTCAAGAGATGCATCACTTATTGCTTCTTCTAATCCAGAAAACAGTGTTTTTCTGAATTTAACAACCTATTAGATTAGAGGATTCTTCCTCTTTCCTTTTAATTCCATATGT
This sequence comes from Florisuga fusca, assembly GCA_038090715.1. Taxonomy (NCBI): domain Eukaryota; kingdom Metazoa; phylum Chordata; class Aves; order Apodiformes; family Trochilidae; genus Florisuga; species Florisuga fusca. The sequence goes on from JAAWXA010000012.1 coordinate 23,406,321, forward strand.
ATAAGGTACTTTTTCTGCAATGACTCTGTTAAAGAACAACACTTACTGAAAGATTCTTCTTTTATCATGTTACCATAAAATGAGCCAGTAGCTGTTTCAGGAACATTATGAAGTGTATAAACTCACAGTTAGAGAGCTTGCTCTTGAATCCATAAATTTACTAGATTTATTTAAAATGTTATTTGTTGGACAAAAAAAATAATTATTTTACTTTGTAATTTCATCACAAAGTACATTTAAAGGAAATAGGGAATTTGTGAAAAAAGATTCATCAACACAGATGCTCTTTAATGCATGAAATGTATCTAAAAGCATTTTTAGTGCCAATCTTAGGTGATGCATTGTTTAATTCCTGTATGAAGCTACAGAGGGAACCAAAGAGATTATGTAGGAGGGGCTTTAATTTCAGCAGAACCTGCAGTTTTCCTCATCTTAATTTATGACTCTTCATATCTTAGATCAATACACCTTTGAAAGCAAAACCAAAATCCTGACAGAATAAACATTGAGAAAGTTCTTTTTCCACTTACTAGCCTTTAGTACAATATTTTTTGTGAAATTGTCTCTCTGATCATCAAGAATATGGACTTACAGTTTTGTAGCAATGATCACTTCTCTAACTGAGGATGTAAAAAAATTACTGTACTTTTAACACTGGTTTAACAACCATCTGTGTTGATTTGCACATATTAAATTTCTACCATTTAAAAAATGGTGTAGATCTGAATATTTTTAAAATTAGTGGAAACACCAATTGATTTTACTTTTTCATTTTAAAAAAAATGTATTGGATTGTGTAAGATTTCAAATCTGGACTTCTATCACAACATTCCAATAAAGCTGTTAAAAAGCAGCTGTCACAAGTTACACTTTGAAAACATTATTAAAAAAAAAAAAAAGAAGTAACTTGAATTCAGAATATTCTGAATGCATTTCTCAGTTTGCTAGATTCATTTTGTTACAATATACCTTAGTAAGAGAAGAAATTTTTTAAAGAAAAAAGAGCTGTAGAAATATAATAAATAATGTGAGAGTTGGATGATTCTTCAGTCCAAGTCATCATTCAGATCTGAAACTCTGTGACATTTATATAAGAGATGGATTTCAAATAGGGCAGATATTTTACTTCATCTGACAGGTGGTGATATATTCTGGTTAGACATTCTTACATAGATGTTTATTTCCTATTTTTTATGAATACAACATTTTGTCAGGAATTGTAATTATATTCTCATTATTTGCCTTTGTTTATTCCTTTTTATAAAAACTAATTTCCAAAGGGAAGTGGTATACTCCTGAATGCAATTTCTGAGTAAACTTAGAATGTCATCTATACTATGGAAGTGATGTTTGTTACAATAATGAAATTTAAAAAAAAAAAAAACAAACCACAGTAAAACACATTTTTTAAGGAAAATTTCAACTAAAAAGACCACAGAGTATAATTGAGGAAGAAACTTATAAAAACCCCAATTCAGTACTTTCTAATAAGACTTCAGTGTTAATGGAAGCATGTGCAAGACATCAAAGTTATTTCCATCTTTCCCTTAACAGTTTAGATAAAACGGGTTTTTTTAGTCACGTGCTTTCCTTTTTCTTTAATATTTAAAACAAAAATGGGAAGCATTCCCTTTTAATAACAAAAAATTGTCAATAATACTGTAACTAGAAGAAAAATAGGGATGGAATATTCAGAAATTACTTTTATTTGCATTTCAGAAGGAAAAAATGAGCTAAAATTCTTGAAGTGGATTAAAAAAATTATCCTATATCTCCATTAGTATGTTCACTTTTTTGCATGATGGATAGGGTAGTCAACTGTAGGAAGCACCTCTTGCCACCAGCACAACTTGACATTTTTGCTGCCTTCTTTTGTCTTCTGTTTCAGGTTCTCCTAGTTTTGGTTTTCCCAGGTTTGGGCCACTCCCACAGAAAATAATCTACTTTTCAAGTGGTTATGTAAATCTGTGTAGCAAAATTAGAAGTTGCACTTGTAAAGTGGAAACTGACACTGTGTGACAGAAGTATTTTTATCACACTGTTGATGTCAAGTACTGATGATATAAAACTTGGTTGATTCACACCAGAACTTCTCTCTTGGTGATGTATTCAGTTTTTAAAAATATTCTTTTTAAGGATTACTATGACAAAGTTTCTTTCAGTACAAAAAGCAGTTGTGCTTTTTAAGAATGGAGGCTCTCATTTAGAAAATAAGACAAACCCTACCTTTCCTGGTGACATCAAGCTTAAAGCACGTCCAAATAAATCCTGCTTTACTATTTTCATGAATGCAACCTCTTCTTGCAGCCTAGGGAACTGAAAAGCATTGTTATTATTTTTCAGATCTTAGTAGTTAGATCCCATGCAAGTTACAAAGCTTCTAAAATCAAGTAAAATGCACAGGATAGAAAATTGTGACACGCAGTTCGTGAAGCCTCATAGCTTTGCCATCATACAAATAATAATATCATAAATGCAGTTTTTATTACATATATAATCTTTCATTTGTTTTTTTTTTTGTTATTTTACTTTACTGACAGTAAAATAGGAAATATCTTCTCTTTATGCACAAAATCCTATTTAGCAAAACAGAATCTGTAACGTTTCAGTATTGAAAAGGTATGGACTGAAATTTCTTAGAACTTTGTAATCCCTTTCTAGCAAAAATCTGTGTGATGGATGGCCAGATCTTAAGGAAATATAATCATTGCATGAGAAATAGTATTTATTTTTATCATTCATAGAAGCTAAGAGGGAGGGATACCAAGACTTGTAACTGTTAGGTAACACATTAGGTGCTGCATAAACTCAGTAAGTCAAAGGGAAGCTGAAATAAAACTGTTCTGAGTTTAGGATACAACATAACAACATAATAGGTCCTTCAGAGTAAAATAATCTGATATTAGAAAGAAGTTCTTAATTTGTAGGATGTGAGTAATTACTTTTTATCTTTCCAACATGTGCAAGTATTCCAAGTTTGCTCTTTCTAAAATGCACTCTCTGACCTATATGTATACTTTCATATAAATATTGAGGTAATTGACAACTACTAGACATCAATGAAAAAATTGCTTGCTGGAGGTCCTAAAGGCTTGGTGTGATTTTGGGATAAGGCTTCTTTTTTTTTTTTTTTTTTTTTTTTTTTTTTTTTTTTTTTTTTTTTTTTTTCTTTTTTCTTTTTTCTTTTTAATTTGCATTACTTTTTTCCAAATTTAAATTATGTGGTGTGTATAATAAAATACAAAACAGTGCTAAGTGTGGTGGTGAGATGGACCTATCAAGAAGGGTTGTTTCATTACTTGTAAAGAGACTCAATATTACTTAAAATTACTATTTTCTTTTAGGTATTCAGTCTTGGTTGTTGCAGATGTGTTCAAATATAAGACTTCATTTTCAAATAAAATTTATGTGTTTACTAGTATTTATTTTTCTTCTTTCCCCACTCCAACCTTAATTCATAAATCTGCCAGAGTTCAGGCACTTGTTTGGGAAACAGGACCTCTACTTAATTTCAAGGTGTGTGTGAGTTAGACTGGCTATAACAATGGACTCTGATTATACAAATCAAAAATGCTAAATGTTTACTAAACATTTATGCTAAATGAAAATGCTAATGTTTACTAAAAAACCCACAAAAACAAAAAAAGGACATTTTTATAACTTTCAGACAAAAAACTACTAAAAGAAATTAAAATTTCAAAATAATAAAAATAAACATATTATTGTATACATTTTTCATTTATTTACACAGTGTACATGAAATTTGGTTGTTTTACCTCCTTTTCAGTTAAAGCAATCTAATATTCAGGTTGAAATAGGCTGACAAAATATTGGTTTGAAGTTCTGAAACCCCAGGACTTAATGTCTTACCACTGTGAAATATGGATCAAGAGTTAATAGCTGATAAACTCAATGAAAGCTTACATTCTTGCGTGACAGTAGCAAAATAACTGCAGTAAGAATGATTTGTTTCACTACCAGCTGGCAACAAAACTCTGTTAAATTACTATGTATCATTATATACCATTGTGTAAATAATGTGTGGCATATATCTGAAAGTCACCCAGCATGACAACAATTATATTTAAATAGCAAATAGTATAAACTCATATAGTCTGTTTATATATTTATAAGAAATTGTCTATAAGAGGAGGAGTGTGGTAAGAAAATACAGAGTAGCTATTTCTCAGTAAGAACTCAATCCAGTTGTTTGTCCAGGGGCTTTTATTCTGAAATGAGAGTGCCTTTTCTTGTCCATTTAATAGTGGATTAAGCTGACCACACAAAGACTTTTTTGTTGTGGAGCATATCTGGAGTTCAAACAGAATAATTAGAGTTGTAGCCTTCTGTACTTTACAATAGTTCCTATCTAAAGACAGACTTTATTGTTAAGACACAGACGCAGAAGTCTGCACCTCCTTAGCAGTCTCTTTAGCCTGTGTCAGCCTCATTACTCTCTGTTGGCAGTTACACAGTGGTATCCATCTGAAAAATCTTCTGACTGTCTTCATCTCATGAAGTTCTTTAGACATATGCTGCTTCACTTTCCCAGATTTGGACCATGGCTCTCAGGATCTGAGAGACTCAAGGTCTGACATACAGTCTCATTGTCAACACAACTCACTTCCACTACATACAAGGTTAAGTGAGTGGCATTTCATACTTTAAAGGCTTGTAGATCCACTTTGAAAAAAAAAACAAAAAACACAAAACCAAACAAAAGCAACAAAAACCCCAACTGATTGATGGTACATGTTTATAATGGGTTAAAAAATGCTTCAGATTGGGTAGGGGTGGTTGATAAGCATCTGTAAAATAAAGGATGATCTATTCTAATTAATTATGTAAAGACACTGTAGCTTACCACTCTCTTTTCACTTAACAGGTAAATGGTAGAAGACTGAAGACCTATTATATATTTTATATCCAGCCCGTGAGGGTTTGGACTGATTCCACAGAGCAGGTTCAGGTCAGCTAAGTCCTTTCCTTCAAAGCATCATGGGTGTCTCTGAGCATCATTGCTAGCTTGTTCTGGCAGTAAGCCAGGCTTCAAAAGCCTTTCACTGTGCAGTCACTGACTCACTAATGGGCAACTGCAGGCTTTCTGATTTTCCTTTCGTTTCATGTGTTCATTTGACATAAATTTAATTAAACCAAATCTGGTGTTAAAGCAAGAAGAGATAAAAGTGATATGTCTCAAACTAAAGAACTGAACGGTACAGGAAACATGATTTTTTTTTCTGTTTCTGTAGAATATTGTCAATTTTAGTAAGCTCACTACTTAAATCTGCAAGAACAGTACAGATATGCATTATTAAGAATAATGTGCATCCAGGGTTAGATGAAGGTCTCAGCCCTATATTCTCTGTAGTACAACCTTTCAGAGAATTCTTATACTTTCTTTCATAGCCACACTTCAGGTAGTCACCTCTTCACAGGACATGAGACAAGTTTGCCCTTCTGCCAGCTACATATCCATAGTTGTTAGACAGCTCAAAAGCATACAACAGCAGAAACATGAAAAGATCACATATTAAATATAAAAAAACATCATTTTTCAAAGGCCTCTTTTGGTTTTTACTTAAGGCTAAGGAGGTGATAGTGAAAATGAAAAAGATCATGCTGTTAAAAAGGTTTCATTTAATTGCTTTGAATGTTGCTTTAGGAAACATCGAACTTTCTTCTTATTCTTTTCAAAAGACTTTTTTTAAAAAATTAAAAGAAAATTCAGACTGGAAACATACTAATGCAAGCTGAAAGGGTATTTGCAAGCTGTCCAGAGATGTGCTGAACCAATCATACTACATGGGGTTCCAGGACTGCCATTCCATAAGAACTATATATAAGTTCTTAGCACTGAAAGCATTAGCACTGCAGGAAAGAACACAAGCAGTGGAAGGAGGATCTAATGACTGATGAGCAATTTTTCCAAGTCTCCTATTTGCTTTTGTGATACATAAGCTAAGAGTGGATAATTCAGTATGAAGCAAATGCGGTTGAACAAGCCACACAAGTACAAATAGGAATATATTTATCATAGCACCAGCTCTTTGGCCACCTTTCCTTTATAGATGAGGGGGGGGGGGATTCAATGATAATTTCTTTGGCTACCAGTTCCTATGCAAAGGGCCACTAATATAAAGGAGGCCACATCACAACTGACTTAATGAAAGGTCTCCCTAGCTGTTCCTGTACTAAAGGTGAAGGTGTTTTTGTGGTATTTCCACAGATGTCATCTCCAGCTGCACCCTGACTCCTGCTTGGGGCAAGAGGAGAGTTCACATCATCCCTTGGCAGCCCCTGGGGTCTGTGGAGGGAAAACCTCTATACATTCCACTGTCCGGGAAACCAGAGATGGTGAAAAAAATCTCTGCAGAATATAGACAAAGGCTCTTAGGGCAGGATCCTTTAACACTCTGTAATCCCCCTTATCTCTTTTCCAAAGAGCACATGAAGATTTTCATGAGGAAAAAGGGAAACGTCATTGAAGAAAGCAATCAGAAATACTTTCTTTACAGAAAATGTTCCATTCCAGAAATAGTAATAATGATGACAATAAAATACAGAGGAATTAATGATCTGAAGTCTTTCTTTGTGCCCATGTTGAAGGATTCCCTTTGCCCGTTTATAATATTGCAGGTATCAACATTAAAGTTTTTACTTTGAATCAGGAACTTGCTTCATTTATAAAATTTTATTTACTAACTAATAGTTTCAAAACTGATTAGTCTGAGCCAAACCCAGATACTTTAAGGAGGAAAATATTAATTAAATAGAATTTTTTTGAACATTGAACTATATACTTAAAAATTAGGGGAAAAAATTGTTTCATTTAAACAGGGAAGTACCTATCAGCCTATCAATCAAAATTATTCTCAATGAGGATAAATTTATCATTTGACATAAGCAAAGACATTATGGACATATTTTTTTTAAAGTAAGGACTGCTTCTTATGTGCTCAGCTCTTTTTGACTTGTAGTGCTTGAATTCCCTGGCAGTTGAGAGAATCCTAGACTTTTTTACAAGTGAAATACTGCAGAGAGGTTGAAAATGGAGACTATGAAAGAAAGAATAATTACAGTACAGTGCTATCGTTGCTGAAGACTGCAAATGCTGCAATCATATTGTGGCAAAATTGATTTTTTTTAGGAAAGATTTATTTATTAATGACAGTTGTAGTGTTAACATTGTAATAATGGAGGCTCTCACAAAAGCACACTGGGAAAACAAGAGGCTATATATTTTCTTGTTACTTTAAGAGGTCTCTAACATACTGTGTGTGTGTGAGTAAATCTACTATTATATACAAGTTATACTGTTAGTTATATCTATTATTATTAGATGATCTTGAAGATTTATATGGGGGAAGGAGTTTTCACTTCAGTGTCTTAAACTATTATCATTATTGACAATAAACCCACAAAGAGAGAGACTACAAAAACCTATGACAGTGTACATTTTGCTTCATCTTCTTTCCCAATTATTTTTTGACAGGCTTGGCAGAGTTATGCAGAGACATCCTGACTTTTGAAGTCTTATGTTAATCCAGAAATAGTGCATCTTCTTATAAACATTAGAAGGTGAAGGGCACCATTAGAGGACTGCTTTGTTTGCTCCACAAAGAATGTCAAAGCCAACCTGGAAGAGCTTCTCTGTATCTTTCTCAAGTGTCTTTGGCTAGATTTGCTCTATTTCAGTTTATGAATTCACACTAGTAATTTCCTTAGAAACTAAAAGTCTGGTTGACCTCTCTGTATCAAAATGTATTAGGTAAGAAACAAGGATACAAATTTAAATTCCTGTAGTCTTCTTGGAGAGCTAATGTGTAAACCTTTTCACTCTAAAAAGAAGAGTTGAAGTAAAATCTGTGGTTGCTCAGGATGAGAGAGCAAGGGAAGACTGGTTTGCAGAAGAAAAGAAAGGAGTAAAAAAGGAAAAAGTAGCACACAGATGAGTTGAGATTAAGTTAGTAAAATTAAGGCACAGTGGAATTCTGGAAATATTGACTAAAAAATAACAAAAATTACATAAGTTACTAATTTGGCTGAACTGATTCATCCAAAGTATGTTGTTCAGTTCAGAGCAATAATCAGGTCTGAAATGAATAATCACAGATTTTACCTCATCTTTTACAATTCCAAATTGTCATTTCATTCAGTCGGCATCCTCTAAGGCTTCTTCTGCTTCTTCTAAACATTTTAGGTCTCAAGGTAGCTTTTTGGAGGGAGGAATGTAAATACTATTGCTCTTTATTCTTTGCCAAAATGTCTTTTAAATACACAATATGTACAATTCTGTGCATAGACTCATTGCATATTTAAGTATTCTATATCTACTTACCTTACTGACATGTAAGTGGCTCACCCAATTAAAAAGATCTTTAAGAGATATAATAAAACAGTATTATTTCTCTGTTCACCTCAGTGAAAAAAAAATAGAGTAGGGTATGCCAAGATTTTTTTATAGCACTGTGTACTGCATAAGAAGTGTAAAATATTACTGTAGCTAGACAAAATGCCTTCCCCTCCTCCTCCTGTTCCCTCCCCAATGTTTGTATTAGCACTACTTTGAAATGTGTATATATATTTCATATTTTCTTATTGTCTTCTCCGTCTGGACAGCCCAAATTTTGTCTCTTCTGCATTTGTAAGCTGTAGAGGGAGTAAATAATAATGATTACTGTAGATGTTTGTCAAAAGAGTAAGGAAAGAGACTCTTCCGTGAAACCTATATTGTCTGCCCTTTCAAGCAAATTATGGAGGTTATTTAGATCAAGGTTGCTGTCCCTGATCTTCAATATGTTCGTGACATTCTCACCTCCCCTTCAGCAGTGACACTGCAGCAGCTCTTCATCCATTGTGCTTAAACACAGCCTTTCAGTAAACCTCTTGTTCCTGCCCCTTGCCAGAAGGCATGATCTATTTTAAGGTTAGGTGGAGGTAGGCACTAGGGAGCTGTTACAGAACTGTGGCATCAGGAGTGGGAAGCTAATGATTTATGGTAAAAACCAGACAAGAGTGCAGAAGAGCTTCAGAAAGTCTTGAGAGTTCATCCAAAGACACACATCTTGCCAGTGTCTTAACCTAAAGTCAAAAATAGATTTGTACCCAAGGGTTAACAAAACTCTGTACTCTTTCCTCTCAGAAGGAAACATTTTTTGTATGCATAAGTTTGGCTTAAAGATGTGCTTCTCAGAATTTTAACAGAATGAAAGACCAGTATCTGGTACAAAGCAAGGAATACAATTTGTTTCAAATAATTTTGTGTCAATACTTTGCTACATCCTAGTCTACCAAAGACAACTTTCTTTCTAAAGACTAAAGACTTGCTTCCACTACATCACTAGGTGGAAATATCTGGCACAAGGGATTTCAAGAAAGAGGACAAAAATGTTGCAAGGTTGTGTATCTACAGAATTTCAGCATCAAAATCTTGGGTCAAAAACATACCCTGTGTTACCTTTAAGAAGTTAGCCAAGATCTTGGCAAGAAATGCAGTAGTGTTTACATAAATGTGACAGGACAGAAAGCTCATGTTTAAAATGCCCATAATTCAGAATAAGTAGAGCACACATGCAGCAATCCGCTGAAGTTTCACAAATTACATTGTTATCACTGTCTTTCCTTCTCTCCTACTGTGTGGTTTAATCACTTGACTTTAATTGGGCTATAAAGATACAATGTCATGGACTATTTTTTCTTGTATATGTTTGTACAGGACCTAGCACAGTAGGTCTTTGATCCTGCCTGACACATTAAGGTAATACTTCAGAATAATATGTACACTATTTTCAGAATATTATGTAGCTACCTGCAAAACTGGTCAGATAATGAATAGATCTGAATAATTTATTTTAAGCAAAAGGTTCTAATTAATCAGATAAATTACCACCAATTAATAATTTAAAAAATCTAAGTGTAGAGAGCAATCTTTCACTTGCAAGGGAATGAACCAAATGACCCAATATCTTTCCAATTTCTAATTCTCATCACCTAGGAAATAAAAAATTTCTAAAAGTCAGTAAAGATCGAGAATTTCTCAATAACCAAAACCTCATCTAAACCCACAATTTTCCTGAAGGCAGAATGAGATATATCAGAAAGGACACCATGAAAATTCCCAAGAGACTCAGAAAGAAAAAGCCATGTGCCAGCACCTCTGGGAAGATTTTCCTTCAATACATTTGAAACAAGCAGCAACATTCGATTATATTCTTGACCTTCCACCTCACACTGTGGCTCTGTGTTTAAGAACTTCACATACAACAATCAAACCTGAAATTATCACATACCGGCATACACAGCAGACCTTTCCCGTACACGTTAACAATTTTGCATTTAGTTGACTATGAATTTACCACCCACCTTCTCTGACTAGGAAAAAAAAAAACAACAAAACCAAAAAAAACCCCAACAAAAAACACAAAAAACCCCACCAAACACCAAAACCAGCCAACCGAAAAACAGTCAGAATTATGCATATTTAATTATTTGATAAAATAGCTTATTTCCAAAGGCAGTTTTTGACCACATTTCTTTGATGAACATGAGTAAAACTATGATACTCTCTGATCAGAGGGCTAAATTTTCTTGAGTGTGTTATCTGCTACAGATTATTCACTTAACTATTCTTGAAATTCCAGATTTTTTACATCTGAACTGGGGACTGAACCCATCTGACAGATAAAGCAGTTGAACTGTGATGAAGAGCTCCAAAGAGAGCCAAACATCTGTCCCCAGTTTGCTGCTGCATGTTCCTGACAGACATTTATGCAGTCTATTTATCAGACAACACTTTGCCTAAGCCAAGATATAGTCAGCCATCACAATAGGATATATTACTGAAATGGGAATATGAATGATTGCTTCTTTGATAAGATATTCATATTAGAATATAAGCATTGCCACTTGGCTTATCTTCAGTAGTGCCAGATATTTTTCATCCTTTTTAAACAAGATCTCACATAAGAAACATAAATTCACAGTTATGAAGAATGCCCCTTCCCTTTAGGGTTACAATAATGAGAGAGTGCTGTCCAGACTTAATTCCATCTTGAGATACAAAACCTGCTTCTCGTCTAGCACACAGCATTGACTGTTCCTTGCAATTCTGTATGTAGTAAGTACTTTTTATAAAACAATTAATTTTTAAACATTTTACTAATGGTAGTTACTGAAATAGATTGTAGAAGTGTCCTCACCCCTGGATCTATTATTCATACATATTTTTATGTAAGATGTTAAACAACAGTGTTGAGGAAAGGAGGGACAACAATGTTGAGGAAAGGAGAGGTGACCTTACTGTAAAAGAGATCTCATTCCTTATTAGGTTGTCACATTGATGTTAGGAATGTATATGTAAATAAGTTTCAAGCAATAAGTAGTCATACAACAGGAAATAGCAAACAAAGAACTCAAAAAAAATTCCACCCAGAACATACTCCTGTGAGAATTATCTTTCTAAAAAATATTCATAATAAAATGAACTGAAAAAAATTTGAAAGAAATACTGATAAAGAAAATCATAAATCTGGAAGGTAATAGTCAGAGATTAAGATGTAGGGTGTAAGTAATTTAGATAAGAAAACAATCCCCTTTGAAGCATTTTATAAGCAATGAAAAAGACTTTATATATATATATTTATTTTTTTTTTCTGAGTCCATATACTACCTGGGACTGAATTCAGAAGAAAAAAAGTGAAATGTCTAGACAACAACTCAGAAAATATAAATAGAGCATATATTCTTAACAACGGGAGACTAAAAAAAGCAGAACAAAAAGAAAACTAGACAAAAAAGTAAGACAAAAGAAGAAAAAAAGGATTTTCAATTAGCAAAATAAAAAGACAACACATATGTGTTATAAGGAGAAAAAGATAATTGACTTTGAAAATACCTTTTTAGGGACACTACTTGAAATGTACTGTGACATTAATCGATTCTGGACGTTAAATACTACATTTTTTGCAAATCATATGCTTCATAAACATAATTCAAAACACTCCAAGAAGTCTATTGCAGAAATTTTTAGTTTGGAATGGGCATTTACAGCAGACTACTTTGAGGTTACCCTGAAATAATACTCGAAATAGTTTTCTTAATAGAGATATGAATTTATCACTTTTTATAACTATTATTGTACAGGTTTTTTTGAACTATTACAATTCTGAGTTTTGTGGACAAATAAGCGTAACACAGTCCTGTGATCAATAATGCAAAAGTGCAGTCACTTTAAAATTTCCTTTGCTTGACAACTCCTCCATTTTACTAATGCGGTGTTTAAAAGCTTGCAAAAGTGTATGTACTAAGGAAAAGGAACAGAATATATTGTGCATAAAAATTGCTGATTGAGCACTTAAACATACAGAGACTACAGGGAGAAAAAATTCTCCTCATATTCCAAAATATGTGTTAAATTTAAGATTCTGTTGATAAGTCTGTCAGATCACTTTCCTAGATGAAATAACTGAAGCTAATATACTCCCTGTATTTATATGAAAGGGAAGAAATCCAGAGGAAAAAAGCACCATGAATACAATATTCCTGCACAAATTACAGCTGAACATCAGGCATTACGCCTTCAGGGTAATCTATGCATCTTTTTAACACAAATTCTCTCAGATGGAGTTGTCTGGAAACACTAAAAGCACTTGGGCCAAGAATGTCAGCATTAAAATACAGAAGTGGCTGGAAATGCTGTTGTATGTCAACCTTTATCTGTCCTCTAAACCAAGAAAAAAGAACAAATGTATGCCTGTAGGCCACATGCAGAAGATTTGGGGGTTTTTGTTTTGTTGGGTTTTGTTGGTTTTTGTTTTGTTTTGTTTGGTTTTTTTCTCCAACTTATATGAGATTTGTACAATGAATTGTAATAGAAGGTTCAGATGACAAAAATTACAGTGTTATAGCCAAGAAAAATACCCGAGGGGCTTTCTGCTTCCCTTGTGCCCAGCCTGAACTATCAGATCAGCCTTCTGGACTCAAATGCAACACTGTCAATAGGAATACATCATCTTTTTTGTCGTGTAGAAGAGCTGTCGGTTGCAATTCCCATTATTCCAAGGCCAGGGTTTTCCATTAGTGTAGCCACCTGCTGGGTTTCTCTACTCAGGTTTAATGGAGTCTGAATTTGAATTTATCACCATCTGTGGGAAGACAGGAAATGAGAGGAGCATCACTAATTCCTTTCTTCATTTACTAAGCATAAGCATAATCTTTGTAAGGAGATAGGCAGAAGCAGCAGTGATCAGGGAGATGGAGAGAATATTTTAACTCATATTGACATCAGAGTTCCAGACCAAGAAAAATGCTGTCTGTTCCTCAGCCAATTCCAGCAAGAAAAAGAATGTTATAATTTCCTATGTAATGTTGTATCAAAACATACTGATATGAGATACTATTTAATTTTTGCTTCCAAGGAGGTCTCTAAAGATTTAAAAAGGGCTTAGAATGTGGAGAAATTCTCAGGAAGAGTTTAAGAACACTAAATGATAATGTTTTTTTATTAAAAGAAACATCTAAAACCATGAGTTTTCACACTTAGTTTTTGTTCTCTCCTTCCCAAAAACTCAAATCTCTAATAAGTCACTAAAGAATAGAAAATGGAAGCATTCAATTGAAAGAACTGTTTAGTGCAAGGGAAACATTAATAATTTGGAAAAAAAACATTAACATAAAAATGTGTTGGGGTTTTTTTGTCTGTTTCAGAGTGCTCAAACGAGATAATACTCGATATTGAATATAAACAATAATGAATACTGCCTAGATATAACAGTGTACACAGTCTGTGATCCTTTCATATAACACTGTAGCTCAATCTGGGGCACCAGTGGGTTAGGAACCACAGTTCCAGTCCATGTAAACGTGTACTTTATTGTTCCTCTTTATTGAGGTTGAGATCTATGGTCTTCTGTTCGTACACAGCAATTGGTGCTTTGGCATGGCCAGATGAGAAAGAGGAAGTTCAGAAGTGTATATTTTAAAAAATATCGTGTGCAATCTGTCTGTGACCATCCAAGGGGTGCTGACATCCTGTGTGCATTTGTGAAAGGGGTGCTGAGTTCAAGCTTTTCTCATGAATCTTGCTCCATGCTTGTGATATTTGGATTTACAACTTTAAGCTTTTGAGGCTGCTCTTTTGTCATGTATGTCAACAAAAGGAGTTTTAGGAACTTTGATAATTTTAAAGAATGTTATTTATTGAAGTGCAGAAACAGCGCCCAGGTGGCTGAGGAGGGGGAATGGGAAGGAGGGTGATGACAAAACAAACCCCAAACAAACAAAAACCCAAACATAAATAAGCAATTAAGAAAAACCCTAAAACCAACCAAACAACACCCCCCGACCCAAAAAAACCCCCACAAAAACAAAAACAAACAAACAAACAAAAACCAACCAACCAACCAAACAAACAAACAAACAAAAAAAAAACCCAAAAACCCCACAACTCTTGTACTGCTGATTTTTACAAATTTGTGATTTTTTTTTTTGGAGATCACTTCGTCTTGTCATACCAGTAAATATGGTAACTTTTTTGATAATACTAGTATATTTTTCTTTGCAGACTAGGACTGGTCATAGAAATGACTGCTGTTCATTCATATATGGTTTGGTTTCATTATGATTGTCTTCCATTTTAGTTTTAAAACTATAGTGGAATTTTTCTAGCTTTAAAGTTCCAAAGTGAAACACTAGAATATACTTGCTGTTAAAATGCAAACTTTCCCATTAAATTTTATAAACTACCTTTGGCCTGAGATTTGGTGACTATTTTTCATTTATTTAGTAGGGCTACACTACTGTGTGACCATAAAGAATCTTTGAGATGTGTATAGGCCACGTTAAAGCTAACTTGAAGACTTTCTTTTCTCAAGGAGACTGGAAGCTCATTAGGATTTCACAATGATCTTTGAGTCCCTGTGAGAAGCTTTTGTTCAAAAATATGAAGAATCTAGAATTCTAAGAGAAAACAGATACATACTATTCCAGAGTAAATTCTAATGAATTTTCTTCATATTTCAGTTTTCCTCGGTCCTTGATTTGTTATAGTCAAAGTTTTCCACTGGATATCAAGTACTCTGCTTACTGGATATTGGACAGGTCTTTGTACTTCATATTATTTGTTACTATTATACTTCATTTTTTTAAAATGCATTAAGAAGGAAAGGGTGATGATGATAAAAGCATTATGTATTAATTTTCTTGGAACACATGTTGGGCATCTTGCCTTTAACTGACAGTGTACAAGTGTGTAGGTTTTTAAGAAGCACCAGCCAAGAGCAGAAGACCTAGGAATTTTTTTTAAGAATTGTATATGTATGAAATATCCAGAATCCTATTTTGCACGGGATCTGCATGCCTGAACCTTAGTATCACAGAAGAAAAACAAATAAGGGGAAGACAGCAAAATGCATGGGTAGTTAACTGTGGCTTGCCTGTTTTGCATGATGTCATACATATGGTTATGGTTATTCATACTGAGGTGGCAACTTTAGTGATTCAAGACGAACACAAGAAGATCTGTCAGCTCTAGTTAAATGAACATTGTTATTACCTCAGGTCAAGCAGATGGAGGGCAAACTTCTCTGTTGGATTCTGCTGCTCTTTAATTAATGTCCACATTTGTTATGTCAACATGATGCATCATGTTTGGTTTAAAGATTTACCTTATTCCTAATACAAATGTCCATAATTTTCTACATTCTAAGAGTTGATCGGGAAACTGGAAATCTCATATGGATGAAGTTTCCTTCAGTTTTATTTTAGAAGAAAACTGCTTAATACTTCAATAATATTTCTCACATATTCATCTTTTTAGCATGAGTGTTCAATATGTTATTAGGAGCAGTTTGCTCATCAGTAAGCCTTTTCAATGAGAGAGATATTTCTTCTCTGCATCTACATTGATACATATGTGATGGTGAAATGAATAGACGAGTAAAATTTTGCATTCAGCAAAATATTTTGTTTTGTTCTGGAGGAGAAGAAAGAAACTAAACAAATTGTATCGTGGGTAATGCCTCCTTGGAACATTAGTTCTCTATGCAGAAATGATGGAAATGACAACCGAAGAGAAAAAAATAAAATAATAATTGCACCATTTGTGTACCTAGGATACTCAGGATAGCCACAATAAAAAAATAAAACAAAACACAAACCAAACACCAACCAACCAACCAACAAACCCCTTAGTAAATAGGCTGAACAAACACTTCTATTTTGTCATTTAAATCCTAGGAAGAAAAAGAAATCTGCTGGCTTTTGCCAAAAAAATAAGCAAAGGGTCATGATCTTTCATAGAAGTAGAAGTTAAATATAAAAAATCTGCACAGTGTGATGTTCTTTCTGAAATAGTTAATAGACAATGCTTTAAATTGTTTGTAAGCATTTAATCTTCTAAGTTCATTTCCTCCATGATGAGCCTTTTCTGCCAACTATTCAGCAGCACTAAAGAATTAGTGTGTCTAGGTTTTTTATTACTTCTGTGAGGCTTAGTCCTTACTGGATGGTTGTAGAAGGTGGGTGGCGCTCAGAATGATGGCCATGTTATTACCTATTAGAAATGGACTGTAAGCTGACAATTGCTTTACCTAGAATGCAGTCTTGGACAGAGCTCTCCCAATTTCGTGAGTATTAGAAAGTGAATCACCCTCTTTTTGTGTTGTTTGTGCCTCCTGGAAAAAAAATAATCTATTGCATGTGGGATCATATTCTCATCAGAATAATGAGAATTCACTTTACTGCTTTTATATGATTCTTTATACTATACTCCTCACAAAAAAAAACAAGAGGAAAAATCAAAAGATAATTTCAAAGGGTCAGATATTTCTGTCACCAAAACACTATTGAATATATTAATAGATCTTCTCACATATACATCAATAATTTCTTTGTATACACATACAAATCTCTCAAGATTTAATGCAAGTATAAATTTTTTTAAAAAATTAATAAAAATTGCACTTGCTTTTCATGCTGTACTCAAGTAATACATGTAACGCTTTAACAATGTAAGGATTTAGTTTTTTTACTTGTTGTCTTTATTTCCATTCACTACTTATCTAAAATATTTTTCTTTGAAAACTAAAAAGCTTTCTTGGTAAGAGCAGGATTTTTTATAGGAAATCAAGGGCAAAATAATTTCAAGTTTGGAGTTATAACACAAAATAACAGAAATATACACTTGCCAGTTCAAAGATATATGCCTTGATTCATCACAACTTCTACAACAGAAAAATGAGCAAGAGCATGACAGCCTAATTATATGACAAAGGTGAAGAAATGGTATCTGAGATTTTCTTTAATTATTCTGTATATTGACTGACCTGAGAAATTTGAATATAGACCTCAAGTCATCAATAATCTTGGCTATGTAGACAAGCTTGCTCTTTCACCTCTTTGCTCTATAATAATATTTTGCATTTTCTTTCTTTCCTTTCTGTGCCAGTTTTGCAAACCAAGCACTTCACAATATGAAAAACTTTCCCCTTCATTGAGTTGCCTCTATCTGGATTTTAACAATATGAAGTATAGAAGAAATAACTGTTGTCCTTAAAATATCAGTCTGTTTTGGAGGACAGACTTCTTAGCAGATGAGGTTGAAGCAAATCAAAAATTCTTGTGAAATGGATCCATTTTGTATTTGAATTTCCTGACCTTTCTTTGTCTTTCTCTGGTTCCTCCCTAGGACATCCTGCGTAATTTCTCCTATGTGATTTTACAGACCTAATAAATTCATACACGTTTAGTCCATTTTTACATTTTGACACAAATCCATAACCAATTTCTACATTACATCATATTCCACTTTGTTATTGAAGTCTCTCAGACTCACTTTATACCCTATTTTGGGTCCCTAGCCCAACACTGACCTGCAGCTCCTTGTGTCACTGTACTTTTACCTCTTCTGTCAACCATACTTTCTAGGTCTGGTCAGCTCAACATGTCTGCTGTTTCCTACAATAGACAAAGGTAACAGAGGGAGAGAAGTGGCACTCTACCTCCCTTAGCTTTAACCTAGCTTGCAAGTGCCTTTTAGATCTGTGATAGGATGAAAGAAAGAATAGATTTCCAGGACTGCATTTTTACTATTAATTTCAGAATAAAGTCCTAGACTTGGGACATTAGATAAAGTACATGTTGAAAAGGAGTGAGTAAAGGGAATGAAAGTATAGTTCATGGTGCCTTGAAACATCATTGAACTTTGGCCCAAAAGTTCAATAATAGCATAATATTTTATGATACTCTCACAATTTTGATTGCAAGAGACATAAAAGATTCCAGTGTCTTTAGTTTCACTACACTCTACTGTCTGGTCACATCAAGCCATACTACCACCTCACCACCTCATATTCAAAAAGTATGTAGCAGTCTCTGCAAGTTCAACATCATTAGGAGTTTAGTCTACCTCTAATATAGAGAAAAAAAAAAAAAAAAAAAAAAAAAAAAAAAAAAAAAAAAAAAAAAAAAAAAGAGAAAAAAGTAAAAAAAAAGGAAGAAAAAAGATGAAAAAAAACCAGAAAAGAAAAATAGAAAAAAAGTAAAAAACAAGGAAGAAAAAAACAGAAAAAAAAAAAAAAGAATTAAGCAGGAATAAACAAAACCAATGTGAGGTGTCCCCGTGTCCCCTCCAGTTACAAACAGAGAATAAAACTGTCTTTGCAATGTGCAATTTAAAAGATGTCTTTCATAAATCACAGGGCAGTAAGTAATTCTTGGAACTGAGGCTCCTGACAGAAACGCTTCCTCTGGTGACCTTACCACTGAATGTCTCTATTTCAGCTTTTCTCCAGCAACAAGCACTATTTGCACATAGCTCTAAGGTCCTTTAATATCCCTGGATGCTTACTGAAGGACCTGCTTTCCTCTTCTGACATTGCAGCCTCACTCAGAACCTGAACAAAGATCTGCTTATCCATTTTCCCCACATCTTTGTCCAGTGCATATCCCTCATTAACTTTCCCTAGCTTGTCTTCTTCCAACTGCACAGTTATAGGTGTTTGGAAGAAATTGTGAAAGCACTTGTACATTGGAGACCTGAGAAATCTGTCAATACAAGGTGAGAAATCAGCTAGTCTCTCCTTTTGATCACTTCTGAAAGTTTAAAAATCAAATGGAGAAACTTTTCTATTAAATTTTCAGGTATCTCTTTAATTCTGATAGGCTATACAAAACATTTGTATCTATATGTAGGAGCTTATATGTTTCTACTGGCTGAAAATATTGATGTAGATCAGTAGCACCTCAAGAACTATTTCTAAAGGCATTTTTTTAGTGTGTTCTCATTAGTGAGGTTATTAACCTCTTTTACCAGAAAAATGTTAGGCAACATTAGCTTGCTTTTGAAGAACAAATATGCTAAATTTTGAAGCAAAAGTTGTGTACGTAGGCACAAAATAGAAGTATATAAATCCTACATTTAGTGAAATTTCAATACATTTTTTGCAAGAGAAATTCTTCGTTATATAGTTTTTATACCTGTCCGTGTACTCTGTCCACTCCATTTCCTGTTTTGTTTTGGGGTTTTTTCCCATATGGGGATATTTTCCTTCTAAACAATAGAAAATAAACTACATTTATTTTAAAGAAATAAACAACATAATATTGCATATTTCATCAAACATGTAACTTATCATAGTGAAGGCCATGAAACTGCAGTGTACTTCATGTATTGCTAATTTAGCATAGCAATGTAGTTAAACTAAGGACATAACTTTGACCTGAGCTCAGTGAAATATATGTCACTAAAAATTTGCTATTAGAACTTTAAAATAAAAATTTTATATTGATATATATTTACTGGCCTTTGGCTGGAATCTAGAATTTCAGATCAGTACATTTCACAGACTCTGATGTAGAGACTCCTGGATTAAAGAACAAAAAGCTCTTGGACCAAAAATTTTTAGGGGAAGGAATTAAGGCCTAAGTACACAGGCAGAAGCTTACAGAATTAATAATGGGAACAGAGGAAGACATCTGTGCCTAAGGAGAGATATTGGACACTAGGAAAGAAAATAAGTTTTGTATCTGGAGACAGTGGACTCTATAATGCTGAAACAGTAAGATGCCAAGCTACAAAATTATTCTAAACCCCTATTTTTTTTTTTTAATCTACTCTGAGTGTGCAAACACTGCGCCTGTATTTAAAATGAATTTTGTAATTAAAAAGCAAATATACCAAAGACTGGGAGACTGAGGACCTGCTGTAGATATGCTTTGTATGTACAGCAAGAAATGTCAAAGGGTGGGAGGGGAAAGAATGAATGCAAAGATGTAAAAAAAAAAAAAAGGAAGAGAAAAGAAGATAGAGAAGGAAGTATAGATGTAAAGTGCAAGACTTCCAACTAGCATTGGTTTTAGAGTTACAATACTACAGTAATTGTGAACGAAAATACCCCAAACTTTACGATAGGGACAACTGTATCCATATTTAGAACTGTATCACCTAAAATTGGTATCTAAACAAGAATATTTGGGCAGCACAAAAAAAGGTTGTGAATTTACCTGGAAAAATCAAAGACATGTATAGTTATGTTACAGATTTTTAAATATCAGTCAGTTAAGGTCAACCAAATAGAAAAACAAAAGTTTACAAGCTATAATACATCAGTCTTTGCTGCACTCTACATCATTGTCTCATGAAGAAGCAGATAAATGAGTTTAGGAACACAGAGCTTCAATAAGTCTATTTATTTATTTTATTTTCAAACCACACAAGATCCTGTACATTAGTAGTTTGGAAGCCTGGAGCTCAAATGAGGGCCACAAAAATGATCCAGGGGATGGAGCATCTCTGCTTCGAGGAGATGCTGAAGGAGTTATTCAGCCTGGAGAAGACTCTGGGGCAACCTTTCCTGAGGAAAACAACTTGGGAGTGCTTGTGGCGGAGAAGTTCAACATGAGCCATCAGTGCACATTTGCAGCCCAGAAAGCTAACCAGATCCTTGGCTGCATCAAGAGAACCATGGCCAGCAGGTCGAGGGAAGTGATTCTCCCCCTGTGCTCTGCTCTTGTGATATCCCACCTGGAGTACTGTGCTCAGTTCTGGAGCCCCTATTACAAGAAAAAACATGGATGTGCTGGAGTGTGTCCAAAGAAGGGCCACGGGGATGATCAGAGGACTGGGGCACGTCTCCCATGAAGACAGACTGAGTTGGACTTATTCAGTCTGGAGAGGAAAAGGCTCTGAAGGGACCTTATTGTATTCTTCCAGCATCTGTAGGGGGCCTACGAGAAAGCTGGTGAGGGATTTTTTTAGGATGTCAGGTAGTGATGGGACTAGGGGGAATGGATTCAGACTAAAGGAGCGTAGATTTAGATTGGAAGTTAGCAAGAAGTTCTTCACCATGAGGGTGGTGAGCCAGTGGAACAAATTGCCCAGAGAGGTGGTGAAAGCCCTATCTCTGAAAGTTTTTAGGGACAGGCTGGACAGGGCTCTGAGTAACTTTGTCTAGATGAGAAGCATCCTTGTCCATGGAAGGGAGACTGGAGTAGATGATCTCTAAGGTCACTTCCAAACTAAGGCATTATATGATTTTATGGTTTAAATAAAAGACGAAAATCAACATCAACACACACAAAACCCCAAAATCCATAATCGTAAGACTGTTCTGTCAGGTACTAAAACAATAAAACAAAGTAGCAAGGGGAATTAAAAACCCAATCAATTTTAGAACAGCCTTCTTCTGCTGCTGTTACCCTCCCCTGTTCGGCAAATAAGGTATATTCACAGACATCACCTTAATGTTTGGAGTTAAGTGGCATTATCTACTATATAGATTCTACTGTTCTTTGCAAATTGTTGATTATGACTATGAATTTTCTTTTAAGTGTTTATGGGGGGTTTTATGAACTCTTGAATGTTAACTGATGTTGACTATTGAAAAAATAATCTTTGAATGTTGGTTAGTATTTAGATTGTCAAATAATACTCAGGCTATTTCCAACTCAGCTCCTGCCTGTGGAGTACCTGTGGCCTGCAATGTATTTGTTAAAAGAGCATCTCTCTTGTGAAGACGTGCTTGATCCCTCTACACTCGTCTGCCTCTAGTGGTCTTCTATATTTCTATGAAGCATTTATCTTTAAATACAACACATGCCTCTCTAACAACAGCTAAAACAATAATTGGTCAATGGTTCAGTTCTCTATTTATTGCAAGTAGTCCTTGTATTTTTCCTTTCTCAAAAGAAAATTCCATTTCTGGTTCAGTCACCAACTTTACTGCTGTGGTGACAGAAGTATTATCATGATTATTTGTGTTTATATCTTGTGATTGTTTCTATTCTAAATTCTGTTCCTTTTCATTTAAGCAGGAAGCTTTAGCTTAACTAGGAAGACTTTTCCTTGTTCAGATAAATTTTAGTGTATGTCTCTGCTTCAGCAAAGTAGAAAAGCATATTCTTAATTTAGAGAATAAATAAAAAAAATTTAAAGTTCATACAGAAGAGAAGAAAGAAGAAAACAAAGGCAGTGTGATAAAAGCATACTGTCCAGCCCTATGCTACTGCAATCAAATATTACAAAGGAGAAAGTGTTCAGACTGCAGTCCACTTCAACTTGAACAAGGGTGGTTAGAGTTTTTCAAAGCTTGACAATTGCTTGTAACTTACAGAATTTGAGATCAGTGTTTTCTAACACTCTCCAGCTGGTTAGGAGACCCTGCAATACTTAGGCATAATAAACTGATCATACTACTGTGTGGACACAGGAATATTATGTACCTTCCCCTGAGATGCCATGAAACACATGGCATCACCCTTATCATCACAATGCAAAACTGAACTAAGTGCCTTTTGTTCATTTTATGCTGGTAGTCCTGTGTCTATTCTGCTCTCCTCATCGGTAATATATAGAATATTGTGAAACAGTAAAGATGTTGATCCGTATTTTGGAGTTTCTAGGGCAGGAAAACTATTTAAATGTCCACCTAAAAAGCAGTTAGCAGTTTTCTTCTTTACACATAGCAGTCTAGTTAGTATCGCATCTCTATTCTTGTGAAGCACATACATAGATAAAACAAAGAGTTCTCAGGTTTGTTTTTTTTTCATGAAAGAAAGACCTAAAAAGATTTTTGTACAAGCTTAAGAATTTTTGTTTATTTATTTTATTGGAGAAAAACATATGTCATTACTATCTATATATATATATATATGTATATATAAAACACATAAACAACAATATTTTTCCTCAAACACAATAGTTCTAATCTGAAAAGCCTAGTAATTTCTGGTCCAGCCCTTTCCAGGAGGGCAGATCATCAGCTGCTTTTTCACTGTGGATGGTTGAAGGACCCTTAAGAATATTAAATATATGTAAGCATTTTTCAAAGTTAATGGCTCCATAAATAGTGACTAAATTAAAATGAGACTGTAGTACTTAAGTAAACTTTCAACAATAGAAAGCAAAGTGATCCTTTACATAAAGGGGGGTTCATATCACCAAATTTGTAACCAGAGAAGCTTCTTTCTATAGTCAGCAGGGACACATGCAGACAGAGGCCAGAAAGAGAACTAACTGAGCTGTCTGCTCCTGGGGATGGCTGTCTGGAGAAACCTTTCTGTTCAACTCAGAAGCAGCCTTGTGAATCTAGCCAGATACTTTAACTAGTATAGGTAGGTATCTAAAGTGGAGCTATGCAAATATTCCCTTAAATCCTGTGTTAACTGTATTATCCTATAATTTAAACTGTGTTATCAGAGTCTGCCACAAAGGTGGTATGACGTAACTGGTTTGGTTTGTTTTTTTGTTGTTGTTGTTTGTGGGGTTTTCTTTTTGTTTCAGAAGAGGAGTTTTATCAAAAAAGCTCTAAAAGATGTTTTCAAAAATTCTTTTTTATGTCCGTTGACTACTTAGCCTTGAATTTTTTTTTTCATGAAAAAAGTTAAAGTAATAAATTTTTGCTTCCAGTTTTTCCCAAAAGAAGAGGCCTCTTGAAAATATTTTATTTTCCTAATTCAGCCTTCTCCTATGAATGTTTCCTTTAAAATATTTGTGTATGCTTTTGTCTGCCTCTCCTCTTCACCTGTTTTCTCTTTCCATCTGCAAAATATTTGTCATTCCTTCGTTTTCCCCCGTTTCCCATTCTGATGAAAGACCTTTGTCATTCAAACATAGGAATCTCCCTGTTCAGCCTTTTACACACCACAAGATAGTATTATCTGTTCTTCCTAAGGGTCAGAAATTATTTAATGTTTTATAAATATATTCAGTTTATCTCTTTTCACTCTTCTCTTGACCATGTCTGCAATCCAGAGTGTTCACCATTTTGCAGATATAAGACTTAATCAATTTTATTACTTGCATAAATATTTTTAAATCATTGTTGTCATTGCTTAATTTAATGAATTCTGTCCTTTGAAGAGGTTTTTTAAATTATCATTATTATTATTATTATTATTTATTATATTTTTATTATTATATTCTTATATTTTCATTATTGTTACTATTTAATGCAAATTTTTTTTTTTTCAGGATATTCAACACTTTCTCTGTATTGGTTCTCTTCAATGTCAGAAAGACCCCTGAATTTACTGCCAAAAAATAGCCATGATATCACACCAAATACAACTGTGTCTACAGCAGTATTGACACACATGCTTGGAAAAAAGGATGCTAAGAGGAGACCTGATCACTCTCTTCAACTACCTGAAAAGAGTAGCAAGTGGGTTTGGTCTCCTCTCCCTAACATAAGGACAAGGGGAAATGCTCTCAAGTTGCTGCAGGGGAGTTTTAGATTAGATGTTAGAAGAACTTCTTCACTGAAAGGGTAATTTAACACTGGAACAGGCTGCCCAGGGTGGTGGTTGAATCAACATCCACAGAGTTGTTTAAAAGACACATATACGCTTATACTTAATAATGTCTTTAATCACCAGACTTAGTAGAGTTATGTTAATGGCTGTTAGAGTCAAGTTTTGGTTGGACTTGATGACCATAAATGTTTTTTCCAATTTGAATGCTTCTGTACTTCTGTGAAAGCCCAGGTGTCAGCTCAGACCAATGGCTTTGTAAAAGTTTCAGTCCTCATTGTGTAGCTGCAGGGTAAATAGCTCCAACCATGGGTTAAGTCCAATGCTTGAATTACAGTCTCAGCCCAAACTCAGTATGCTTTTCAGAGGTAAATATCAACTTGTGGTACTATTTTTAACCAAAATAGGTTAAAAACCTGTCTCTACCCCATATTTCCCACAGTTTCTCTTCCACTGTACTCCAGGCAGGGGTAATTTGTTGGGATTTTTCCCACTCCAGACTATGATTAAAAGACCTGAACAGAGTGTTAGAAAACGTGGTGGGAAACATGGATTTATTCAAGAAAACATTAATTGGTTGTGTTATTTTGGACTCCTAACAAACACACACATTTTACTCTACAAGCATTTACACTCTTTGTTTCTATAATAGCTGAGTGTATGTGTGAGAAAGAGACAGATGTGTTTTCCTCACATTCTTGAACAGATTTTAAATGAACAAGTTTATCATTAGTCATACACAGCTTGTTTTGACATAAATCTCTTCTACCAGTTATGGGTAAAAGATAAGTCTTGAAAACTGTGATACAGGTTTTTTTTCAGTTGTAAATAGAAAGCCCTCAGTAACAAAGCAAAAATATACTTTTAAAGGGGAGGAACAATCCAAATAAAATTTTAAAAATACTATCAGCAAAATATGTGATTACAAATATTCTCCAGTCAAGTCTTCTGTTTGACAAAGCTGTATACTAATGAAAACTATGTATACAAGGAAAAAGAATGAATGGAGAGGAAATAGACTATTTAGAATCAGATTTTTAAAATAGTTTTCTTAATGTTCTGTTTAGCTACATTTGCTTCTGCTTATAAGTAGTTAGATATAACGACAGAAATAATGGTGCTTTCCAAACTAGATAGAACAAGTGGCAGCACATACCTAATGAAGCTTTCCTGGAATAATGCCCATGGAATGCCACATACACTGATTCTCTGCAAGTGTAGTTCTTTTTGTCAGATAAGCACAGAGATTAAATTAGAGTATGTGCCATCCTTGATTGGACAACAAAATATTTTACTTTTATTTTTGGTCATAATCCACATTATGTGCCAAATTGATCACCTAACTTTAAAAGAATAGTTCCATATTAGCAGAATAACACTTTAGGTATTCGGGCCTGATTAAACTGAGTTCAAGAGACGTGGATTAAATCAGGTAGCAAATGAACGCTCCTGAAAATTATTAATTTTGTAGCTGTGCTTACATGGGTTATGTTCTCTTCTTACACAGTGTAAAAGCTATTACATACTCACATAATACAATACTGTGTAAAGGTTAGTAGATATACTCTTTCCATGGTTTGACTTTATTTTTCTCCATCTTCATATTCATCTTTAATAATGGCATTTGTTTATCTTCAGACTTTCTTCAGAAAGCCACCTTTATGCTTTGATTATTATTCCATATATTGCTCACCAGCACTGAATTAGTGGTCATGTACAATTTCTTTTGTTTCTGAAAACACAGGTAACAAGAAGATAAATGTATATTTAAAAATAAAAAATAAAATCTCAATTTATTAGTGCTCAAAATTTAGCAATATTATCCATTTAAATTTGTTTATTGCTACAACTGCAAGTTTGCAATTTGAATTCAGTCTCAGTATCAGAACTACAGAATTTTCCAGCTTCTTGAGAAGAATGGAGTTATGCATTTAAATTATTACATGATACCCAAACCAAAATCCTTTGTGCACTAGTGTTATACAATGTTTTCCAGAATATTTACTACATAGTTTTAAAAAGGCAGATTTCACTACCTTTAAAAATTTATATAGACTGGAATACCACACTGGTAAGAATATTTTTTGTCTATCATCAAAACTTTTGTATTCCTGTCTGGAAATTATACTTTCTGACTAATAAGATATGTATCCAAAAAGGGTAGTCAATTTAAGTAATTTTGTCTTTTTCTCTCAATGTACAAGGTCATTAATTGCTATTGGGACCTTCATAAACCCTAGTCTGCTGATGGGGTGAGAACTCTATTGTTAAATGTATTATGGCAGGGCTGTCTTTGGAGATTGCCTGCTTGATTGCTTTGTAAAGGCCCAATGGCACACAGCAATTAAAATCCATAGACCTTTATAACCCTACTGATGTTTTATGGGCCTTTTTGTGTCCTTTGGTGTGGTTTACCATTTGTGTGTCTCCCAGTGGATATTCTTTTCAGAACTCAAAGTGGGATTTTTTTCCGGAGTGATAAAGCTAGTTATACATCATGTGAAAGGTTAATGACTATTTTCAAAAAGAGCATATGTTTAATGTCATAGGGTGAAAGTTATAGTGAAGAACAATTAAGTAAAATCACTTGCCATTTTCTTATTCTCCCAGTATTTAGATACTACTTCTTGCACACAGTCTATTGAGCTGATAAGTCACTGGATTATTTAACCGCATTGAGTTAATTTCAAAATAGAATTTTAACTTCCTAAACAGAACTAAATATAGGACAGTTTTTTCTGTGTATATCCATAGCCATATGGAACGAAAAAATGTCAACCCCAGAGTGCAATCCCCAAAATCTTTTGCCATGAAAATGTCCCTTCAGCGAAGCACTAAGAATATATCACTTAAGGCCATACATGAAACCAATACACAGTGGTGGACCCATGAAGGAATTACACTGTCAGTAGTTCTAAAGGTTTGCACATGTTTCCCTTTTATCTCTGTTGACAGTGTACTAATCAATGCAAGTAACAAAACAACCCTCTGGTGAATGAGAACTTTGTCTTTGGTATGCCTGTGATTTCATGGGCAAGAGGTCCTTTCAGTAATACTTGAAATCTTTTGAGTCATAATTGAGGAACTGTACAATCGTTAGCACTACTGATCTTCACATTATTAAAAAAAAATAGCAATTTTTGTGATTTATCATGAGAAACGTGCATCATATTTTCAGGGAGAGAAGAATTGACTGATAAAATTCAGTGTGGAATAAGCATTAACTAAGATAGCATCTATGATTTAATGGAATGGAAAATGCCTGTCATTAAGGGGAAATATTTGAACATTTCCTGGGGAACTCATAAAGCTTATTTTTCCTTAAAGTCATTTCTGTGGCAGAATGAGTGCCTTCAGACAATTATGTTACTCAAAAATTCTTTAATTCCAAAAGAGCATATAGACAAAGATTTATAGAATGGTAGAAAAAAAAAGTAAAGATGGAACAGGAAACAAATCAGCTACAAAGTTATTCTAAAGAGACCTTTTGAGAATGCAATAATTCACAGCTGCTATTAACTACTGAAGACAAATAGGTTTTAGAGCACAGCAAATGGGAAAGGTCTATTTATGTGCATTTCTAGAGAGAAAAAGGGCTATTCAAATTTGAGTTATCTATGACTTACTAGTTTCCACAACACTTTAATAACTTTTAAATCTAAATGTAGTTTTAATTTTGTTCTCAGTGCTAGTCATTCTAGCCACTGTGGACCCCAAATTCTCTTGAGTATCTTAATTCAGTATTATTCTAAGTTGGAGAAGATTTGGTGGCAAATTAGACCTTCAGAGATTCTCAGTACAACTGTGCAAGTGCAGAATTATCATAATTAAAGACCCCAGGCTTTCAGGTTTTAAGTGGAATCCAGAATTGGCCTGTAGAATCTATATTATTACCAGTAGCAAGTCAGATACTGTCAGAGGCTATCAAATGTGTAAACCAGTGATAGGGAAGGACGGAATACCCTTTTACTTCAACTAATTGTATTCCATATGGAAATCAGGGACACAATAAATAAGGAACTTCAAAATGCCAGAGTAACAAAACCACTTTGTAACTTGGTCATCACAGCTGAAGGTCCTCAGACAATTCAACAGTTAGTTAGTCATTTGGACCCAGTGTATCTACATATGCACTTGATCTTCTCATGTCATGACCCACAGCATGCAGTCAAGTATCGCGGTCTCCTCAGCTTTTTAGCCACTGTTATTCAGAATTGTTTTATTATTAAGAGTGCTGACTCCCATCCAACATATTTTGTGTTTGTGCATTACTCTCACTCTAGAAAAGAGCACCAGTGTGGTATGTACCCTCACAGCAGGAAATCTTTCTTTGTAGGATCCAATTTCCACCCCTTGCTTGACTTATAATTGGGACCACATTTGGAAACAAAATCTGTTGACCCTCAAAGTGGTATTTGTTTTGGCCCTAGCAGCTTTCATTATTTAGGCTTTATCTCTGAATTTTTATGCAGAGATTAAAGTCCTTGGTCCAGGTTTTGATGAGAAAGATTAAGCAAGCAATCCAACAGTGTATTTCATCATACCTAAGACCCTAGTATATGTCTGAAATGGGAGGCTGGAGAGTTATTAGGCAGACAATTAACTGGATTTTAATCTGATTTCTTGCAGAAGAGATCTGTTCTATCAAAACGTTAGATTTATTTTTTTACTTTTTTTTCATTCCCTCTTCCTTTTATAGAATGGTGCCAACAACTCTTTCTGCCATCATTTTGTTTGTTTATTTATAGGAAGGTGTGATTTGTACATAAAAATATGCAAGACTACATATTTGAAGTGATGAAGAAAATTGGAAACACTCATATTTTTCATGAAATGAAAAAACACCAGCTGTTCTTCTAAAATGCTACAAATGCTTTACTGACGTGTTAATACCTCCTCCTTGTTTGTTGATTTTCTTGAGTGTTTTTGTGTTGCTTTTGAGCTGTTTTTGTTGGTTTTTTTTTTTTTAGTTTGTAGTCAGCTTTTCATGTAGTGTAAACTGCAAATCTAAATTGAAAGCAATGGCTCTCAAATGATTTATTCCAGGTGAGAGGGTGATCCTCAGAAATGCAGCGTAGCTTTTCTTTCTTTTTGAATAAAAGACCAAATAATAAATCCAGAGGAAATATCCATAATTCTCAGCTATCTTTCACATTTGAAGATATTTTTTTCATGATTACATTATTCAGAATGCTTATATCACAAAAAAATACTGTAATTTGCAGCACATAATTTCACACATAATATAAAGAATCATGTGCTCCTCCCCCACCATTGCAGGCGAAAAAGACATCTGATCAGAATGGTTTTAAACTATTTTTTGAAAAATAGGGACTAAATCAGAGTAAATAATGGGAATAAGTTAATGAACTAGTGCAACAGGTACCTCTGAGTCATATGAATCTAGACAACAACTATGAAAATAAATTTTCTGCTTATTGAAAGGTGAGGCATTAATGGCATTTAGGGTGTGCCTTGATCTTCCATATACCACACTGGTATAGAGACACAACGTGAATATACTGGCTCAAAGCACTAAAGCATGTTTACTGCCTTATTAATGGTATAATCACAATTCAAACAAAACAGAATAACTTTGCTTCCAGTAGGAAGAGCTCTGGGTGGTAAATACAACAGTATGTAAATCTCAAGCAATACTCAAGGAGCCGAACCTTTTAAGCAGAACTTTTCCTGAAGACTTCAGTACTATGAAGGCTGGTTCTGGAAGGCTGTGATGTCTGCAGAAATATGAGCAGCATTCACTGAATTCAGAAACATTCAGCCTGAATTTAGGATTCTTGTTAGTTTTGTACTACAATGGTGACAATGTTTAATTGGACCACTGTGCTTCAATTCTGAAACAGTTGAAGGAAAGTAACTGAAGTATTTGGGCAGATGTTTCTTTCTGGTAATGAGAAGAACCTGGCTGGTCTAGTTTTAAGTAAAATAGCTGAATTAAAAGCTAAATTAAGTCTTTCTGACATAGATGATCAGTGATTGCAAGCCAAAGTCTTGAAATTAGTTGACGTTTCATATGGCAATCAAAATGGATTCAATGAAGCGACTGAGTTGTCCATTGAGGTCCTCTCCACCATGACATTCATTTAGGAGAAGTAACTCATCAGAGACACTTTGATGAAATCAGTTAAGACACTGTGGGAAAGCATCCTTCTGGGGAAAATGAATCCACTTTGAAAGATCTCAAGTTTGGTGTTGTTGAGGGATTCTGAAGATATTGTGAACTAGACACAAAAGAAAAAAAGAATTGTTTAGTAGTTAAATCTAAGAGAGCACACTTTTTTAATGTTATAAACAAAAAATGAATGGTTTTGTTGCACGGGTACATGAATCAGAGGCTGGAACATTTGTCGCAATTAAATATTAAGTTAGCTACAAAATACTGAAGCAGGTGTGACAATTCTTGCAATTGTTTCAAGCAAGCACTTTCTGGGACACTAATGGTGAAAGCTGCACACACAAATATTAAGCAGGATGATACTTATATTGCATTTATGTTTGCAAACCTTCAAAGACAATATACATTTTACATAGTCCGACAAGCTATCAGATTCTCCTCTTGCATAGACGTCTCTTCACTGCAATCACACTGCAAGGGGTACAAACATAAGATTGCAAAATGAGGATTTGGTTTCTTACCGTTTTCGTACTGATGACACTCAGTAAGTATGAGAGATAATGTAATTTATACTCCGAAACAGGATCCATTGCATTTTTATTTGTTATACTTTGTACTTTGTCATCATTTTTGACACAAGTGACTGTTCTGGTGTGAGTGATCAGCAAGCATAATACACTTCACAACATATTGTGAACAAAATAGTTTTCACTTATTTCTTAAATTTTCACCTATTTGCAGGCACTATCAGTGAGATGAGGTGATCATAAAAGTAAAAAAAAAAATCTTTATAAGTTTATTTTTCATTTCAATAATTTTGTTTAAAATGTTAAATTTCCTTTAAACTACAAGATAAATTATATGAAATTTTTTGATAATATGCAATCTGGTTTTGAAACTCATTTTTTTCCTTTGATATGGCGTAAAAAGAGGATTTAGAGTTAGTGTTTTTACAAACATTCTAAGTATACTTCCACATTTTTTGGAATACTTGTTGATCACCTTCCTGTTACCCAACCTAAATTGCACCTGGAGCACCTTCAGGTCATGCCCTCTTGTTTTGTCTCTCATTGCTTGGGAGAAGACCCAGCTCCCACCTCACTACAACCTCCCTTCACGTAGTTGTAGAAAGTCAAAAGGTCCCCCCTGAGTCTCCTCCTCTTCAGGCTAAAAAACCCCAGCTCCCTCAGCCTCTCCTTAAAAGATTTTATAAGATTTCTACTACCCTCATGGTAAATAATTTTTTCCTGATATCCAATCTAAATCTACTCTTCTGTAATTTAAAATCATTGCCTCTCATCCAATCACTATAAGGCCTTGCAAAACGTCCATCTCCAGTCTTCCTGTAAGATAGTGGAAACTTTCTATTAGATGTCAGAGGACCCTTCTTTTCACCAGGCTCAACAATTCCAGCTCCCTCAGCCTGTCTTCACAGGAGAGGTGTTCCAGCCCCCTGATCATTTTCACAGCCCTCCTCTGGAACCTCTTCATCAGATCTATGCTTTCCTATCCAGCTCCAAAGCTGGATAGAGTGCTTCAGGTGAGTATCACTTCAGGTGAGGTCTTACCAAAGCAAAATGTCAGAATCACCTCTCTAATTTCCAAACTCTTCTAATAATGTTAACTATGTCTTTTATGTGTCAATATACACTAAAGAATAAAATGTTTTTATTTCATACACCTTTTCACTTTTTTTCTATAGTCTATTGTTTTCCTAAAGTTATTGAAGACTTAAATCATCTAATTTCATTAGCCTCACGGTGTGCCTGTGATGGCATCAATGTTCCACAATGTCTTCCTTCTTTACCATGAAACCCTTTATTTGAGTTACCACAGAATATCACTCAGTTTTGCCACTGGAAAGTTACCAGCATGGCTAAACAGTTCAACAATAAAGAGGTCTGCAGAATGGTGCATTTGCACAACAGGAAACAACCCTAAGCTCTTATTTTCCTATCTCTATTTATAAAATTCTTGAAGTGCCCTGTAATGGGAGAGATATATTATCATTAGGAGTCATTACTAATTAAAATACAATATAGACAAATTTTGGTGCTGAGTTTTGCAGGCCTAACAAACAGTATTTAAATTCCTGTAATGAGTTTAAGAACATTTTAAGGCATCTCTTCATCACAATTTTAGTTGCATGGACGAATGACATGAAAGTTTTTATTCCTTATAGGTTTACACTCACAGAAAACAATCTGCAACTGACATTTAATTAGTGGACCTGAAAAGCAATTTCAACAATTTTTTCCTCTTTTTCTTTCATCATTGACTCATTCATCGTTCAGTTGAAGTGAAAACTAAAAGACCCTTAAAGAATAGTTCCAGCATTCAGTGGGGGATATGGAAAATTATCTGTTTCTAAAAATAATTAAGAATGTCAAACACTCTTAGGTATCTCTACAATATTGTGGACTGGAAACCAAAACTTAGTGTCAGTACTTCTTATCTTTAAATACCTTTCAGATGAGCCTTTCAGACATTAGCCTGTATTGTAAAATCATATAATGCCCTTGGTTGGAAGATACGAAAGAGATCACCTAGTTCCAACACCCCCTGACATGGGCAGGAACACTGTGTACTGGACCAGGTTGCTCAAAACCCAGTCCCATCTGTCCTCAAACACTTGCAGGGAAGGGGATATCCACAACTTCCCTGGGCAACTTCTTCTGATGTCTCACCACCCTCACTGTAAAGAATTTCTTCCTAGTTTCTAGCTTAAATCTACCCTCTTTCATTTTAAAACCATTACCCCTTGTCGTGTCACTATATGTCCTTGTGTAAAGTGCCTCCCCACCTTTCTTGTAGACCCTCTGCATGTACTGAAAGGCCATTATAAGACTTCTCTGGAGCCTTCTCCAGGTTAAATAAATCCAACTTTCTCAGCTTACCACCCTCTAGACTTGGTTCAAGAGCTCCCTGTCCTTCTTGTGCATGTTGGGGTCCCAAGAACTGGACAGAGTACTACAGGTGGGGTGTCACAAGAGTGGAGTAGAAGAGAACAATCACCTCTTTCTACCTTCTGGCCATGCTTCTTTTGTTACCACCCAGGATATAGTTGGCTCTTTGGGCTGCAAGCACTCATTGCTGGATCATGTTTAACCTCCCATCAACCATCACATCCAAGTCCTTTTCCTCAAGGTTGCTCTCAATCCATCGTATAATGACCATAGATGGTCATTAGACAGCGAATATTGTTTTCCTATCCAGAAGTAGAAATAAGGTAAATTTAGAAAGGCCTCAGAGTGGTCTCACATCAAGATCAAATATAGAAAGATAAATAAATAAATAAACATACCTGTTACCATTTATTCAAGGGTAACACAGTTCACTGCCAGTAACAAAGCAAACCTTTCTTATAAAATACCATTGTATCTGGGGGATTTTTTTTTTTTTTTTGAGTACTTTGATAATAATTCAGGTTTGCAGTCCAGTGTACTAGCACATACATGAGTGTTTCGACCATGAATGCAAACAGTAAGTACAGCTTTCTAACTTATAAAGAGAGGTATAAAAGAAAATAGTGTAACATATAACCCCAGCTACATTATACACTCCATTACTGTGGTGATTTATCAGTAAGTGTATGTTATACACGACTGACAACACAGTTAGCTTCAGGCACACAATGAATAATAATATTATCAGAAAGATTAAGGTCCTGTGATTCAAGTGTGGTAAGATAACTGGGCAGACTTTGGGAGACTATTGTTCATGGGTTTGCATAAAATTAGAGGTTCCACAAGCACATAACCAACACATGCATGTATGTTTGCTTTTGCATTATCACATATGCAGCAAACCCAAAGGAAGGAGGAAGAAAAATGCTGGAAATAATAACAGTGAAATTTTTAGAAAAAAGATGAAAATCCCTGATTTAATTTTATGTGGGCTAAATTTTATGCCACTATGAGCATTTGTGAGCAAGATTCTACAATTGTTGCAAAAGCAGCCATGATTTAAGATATTTCAACTTTCCAACATAAGATTTTGTCCACTGTGCTCTTGCTGCTGAGGGTCATTTGCATGACAGAAGCTTGTGTAATCTAAACAACTATTGTGCGTCACATAAAATAAATATATCTGACTTTGTTTCAAAGGAGAACCGTTTTCATGATCTTCCAGACTTTCTATGAAGGCAGAGGTACAAACTGCAGGAGGGATGCAACCAACATAAACAACTGAGCTGAAGACAGTAATATGTATAATCACCAGAGCCACCATGCAGGGATTGTCTGGCCAGAGCTCAGCCTTTATCTAACATCTTCCAGGTGCATTGGCATGAGTCTTGATTGGCACTTGTATTAAGCTAATATTATATCAAAATACTCCCTTTTAGTCCATAACAATCATGTGATTTGGGCATGTAAGACAACAGAAGAATTATTGGCACTAGAGATGGGTTAAGATGGTGGGGTTTCAAGATATGAGAATGATCAGATGACCATAAGAAGCAGACAGTTTCCAAGATAATTTAATTAACTTACACAAGGATTTGTGCATGTTGAATGAAGTAAGGTTACTTGTATGTGTGTAAACCAAACCCTATCAGTAAGCTTAATTTATAATTGCCTCCATAAGCCATTTTTGTGGATGAAACATTTCTTTCAATAGAATATATGCTTTTTATTCTCTCTTAGCTCAGAGCAGTCAAATGTCACTTATTGCTACTAGGAAAAAGGAAAAAAAAAAAAAAGAAGTAATAATAATAGTAAAAAAAGACCAATCATCATAGGCTTTTCCAAATATGTGAAAATGAACAGGAAAGGAAAATTCTATAAAACTTACAAATAGAGGAATACACAGGTTTTCAATGACCAGAACACTATTATGCCATTTTTCTAAGCTATTCTTTATTGAACGTACAATGAAGTATAGTGATGCGAGTGGGTCTTTTAGAATCACTTAGATTTTAAGGGAAATTTGATAGTAGCATTCTCCAAAGATTTTTCATTTGCTCTTTTTTTCCTCTTAATTTGTATTTAACTGAAGTTCACTGCTTTAAAAAGTCATAAAAAATACATCTGCAAAAGTTAGATCTCCATTGAGAAATTTTTACTATTGAAAAACAAAAGCAAAAAACAAAAAACAAACAAAACAAAAATCTGTATTCTAAAACATTCTTTACAAGGCACCAGGCTTCAAATAGATAGCCATTCAAGATTCTATCCTTCTACACTGAAACTGTTCTTACCTTATGGACGTTTTTTCGTAACTGGCATGACTTGAACTCTGACCTGGACTTTTTCATGGTGAAGTTGTGGTCTTATTTTTGGTGCTCCACACTGTATTTTAATTTACTGCTTGTAAACAGCTATATCATGCATTTCTTTCTAATTTTAAGTTCTATATTTCTTGATCATTATCACATAAACATAAGTAGGTTCATTATGAAAGCAAGAAGGATAATGCATGATATTAAATAAAATAAAAGAATAAAACATGAAATTATGAAGCTACAGGCATAATTTTTTTTCTGTTAGTTTATTTGGGTTTTTCATTGTTGTTGTTGCTGCTGTTTGTTTGTTTGTTTTCCAAGACATAGAGGAAGGAAATTATTTTACCCCTTCTTTTTTTTTTCATGTAAGTACTGTAGATTGAGCAACATGTATGTCATAATATAAAATCCTATAGTTCCATGCAGCAGCTATAAGAATCTCTCTCATAATACTAAAAACATGTTTGGTAGGACTGAAAGGATGACAGTTTATAGCTGACCAACTTTTAGTTTATAGCAAACTACAAAATGCCTCATTTGGGATTCTGGGCTTCCTTTCTTTTCCCAAATTTCAGCTATACCTCAGTAGGAAATTTACAATGCTGTCAAGACTTTCTAGTGATGAAGGTCCCCTTTGATACCCTTTGATTGGACAGAAACATTGTATAGCTCAATCAAAGTGATACAAAAGGGCCAACTCATAGTTCTAGAAAATTTATGAGTTCATCAAGCTTATTAAAGAAACAAGAAAAGATTTGCTATTCTGTGTTCTACATGGTCTAGAACAGATTTCACACTTAAATATTTGGTTGTAAGCCTCTTGATCAAGTACATGAAGAATTGATGGTGAGAAACATGACGATTGCTGAGGCTTATCAACAAAAGCATAGTTCTGGGTGAGCGTGAAAACCAAAAAAGCAACCACAAATCTAGGCCCCATTTTCTTCACATGGTTCAAATATTTGTCTTATTTCCATCACAAGCATCCTCCTTGGAAACAGGAAACTATTCCAGTGACTAGTTTGTGATATAGGATCTGTGCAGTGTTTTGGTAAGCAGGTTCTTTTTACATTTGTAACCATTTCATGTTTAGTCTTAATATCTAATCTAAATCTCTGCTCTTCTAGTTTAAAGCCATTGCCCCTTGTCCTGTGACTATGTCCCCTTGTAAAAAGTCATTCTTCAGCTTTTCTGCAGGCCCCCTGGGAGTACAGGAAGGCTACTATAATATCTCCCTGAAGCCTTCTCTTCTCCAGGCTGAACAACCCCAGCTCTCTTAGTCTGTCTTCATAGATAAGGTGCTCTAGCCCTCTGATCATCTTCATGGTCCTCCTCTGGACTTGGTCCGAGAGGTCTATGTCCTTCTTATGTTGAGGGCTTTACAGCTGTATGCAGTGCTCCATGTAGGGATCTTAAGAGAATGGAGTAAAGGGGGAAAAATCACCTCCCTTGGCCTGTTGGATACTCTTCTTTTGATGTCTCAGGATATGGTTGGCTTTCTGGGCTGCAAACACACATTATTAACTCATATTGAGCTTCTCATCAACCATCATTCCCAAGTCCCTCTCCTCAGGACTGCTCTCCAGTCAACCTGTATTTGTGTTTGGCATTACCCCAACCCATGTGTGGCAACTTGGCCTTGTTGAGCTGCACCTCTCAAACCTGTCAAGGGTCCTCTGGATGGCGTCCTGTCCCTCCAGCATTTCGACTTCACCACACAGTTTGGTATTATCAGCAAACTTGCTGAGGATGCACTCAATTCCACTGCCAATGTCACTGACAAAGATGGAAAATAGCACCAGTCTGAGTACTGACCCCTGAGGAATGCCTCTCATCACTGGTCTCCTTTTTCACATTGAGCCCTTGACCACAAACCTTTGAGTGAGACCATCCAACCAGTTCCTGGTCCACTGAGTTGCCCACCCATCAAATATATATTGTTCCAGTTTATTTGCCAGAATGTCATGCAGGACACTTTACAAAGAAACAGAATTCACATAGGCAACAAACTGTCATTGCTTTCCAGTGGATTGAGCATCTAATTGCATTTATGCCTCTCTTTTTAGATGTGAAAATCCTGTACAACAGTACAACTGGCAACAAAAAATTCCTCAATAATATCTATTCTCAGACTTTAACTCACTGCCACAGTACAGTTGTTCTGTACAACAGCCTTGACTACTTAAAAAAAAAAAAAAACAACCAAAAAAGCCACCAACCAACCAACCAACTAACCAATCAAACAAACCAAAAAAAAATTGGAGAAACAGAAACAGTTCTCATGTCAGCAGGTTTCCTAGAACACAAAAGTTAAAAATGAAGGAAATTAATTTTCATGAACTGCTTTTCAGAATTCAGCTTTTTAAATCTTACAATCTGTTTATTAGGCTGAGGACTCCAATTACTTTACATGGAGTGCTGAAGTTGCCAACAAAGTACTGATTAGTACCTTGTCCCGTGGGTTTGGACAAAAAAAGTTTGTTTTGAAACCAATACTCCTAAGATTGGGATTTCAGAAACCTTTGTTATGTGACTTGTGTTTTTCATCTGCTACCTCTGATACAATTTTCTTTTGTTCAGAGCAGAGGAAGTCAATCCCAGTGACTCAAGCCTTTATTATAAGGTAATTGTACTTTTTTTTAAACATAAAATATTACCGTGTATTTCAGCACCATAACATATAAAAATCAAAAATGTTAATAAAAGTCAAAAGCAATTACAAGGAACAATATTATTGAAAACATGATAGGACAAGACTGGCTATATCACGGTCAAAGAGCCCATCCATAGCTTTTAAGAAGTTGCTTGTAAAAAGCTCTGTGATTTTTTTTATGCTCTTAACTTAAAACATAAATAATTAAAACTGAAAAGCCTTGCTAACAGATATGATTTACACAAACGTATGCTGAGTTACAGCAGGGTCATTAAAGTATTCAAAAAATGAACTGGACTACAGTGGGGGTGCTACTTGGATGCCAGGAGACCAAGAGTGTGTTTACATTACTGACTTACTAAGGCATTTTATAAAAGTCATCATGATGACAGATGTGCTTTACAGAGCTGGAAGTACTGACCAGAAATAGAATTTTCCTTCTGAGGTCATTAGAGATGTTAAGTGTGATTTGATGTCTGATATTAAAACACAATTTATCCATATAGGTACAAAAATATGGTAGTTCACTATGACTGTGGCAGAGATGGGAAAAATGGGACCGCAAGGACAAGAAAAAAAGAAGGGACAGTGACCGAGATACATTAAATGGATGTACATTTGAGCTGTAGGATGTGGGAGGGACTGCAATTAGGTATGTGGCACTTATTTCCCATCCATACTGCTGTTGTTACTTCAAATTTGTAAACTTAAAAGACTTTAAGTGGGGACAGGATCTCATCTCACTACAGTGGACTTGAGGATACAGGCATATTCCTAGTCCCCAGTTAGTTTATTGTCCAAAACCTTTGTTTGGTTGAAAGTGTATTTTTAAAATAGATTAAAACTGTTCAGTAACCACTCAAATGAATGTACCGGTTCAACTCTTCTCTTGCTGAAAAACTTCACAGCTCATTCCAAATTCATGAGTGACATGTTGCTAAGGATCAGGCTGATGCTCTCTCTCAAATTGCTGCTGCCATTTTGGTTCCAAAAGAATCAGCAAATACTGTGAGGAAGACACAGACAGAAAATAAAGCGAAAAAGCAAAAACCAGTACTCAGAGCCCTGATAGCACTAACAATGCACCTGACCAGCCTCCCCTTGGGCCTCCTTTCTCACCTTGCTTAATAGCCCCAGTGCTCTATCTCAGCTCAGCCTGGGGCTGTCAGTCCCTGCCCAAACTCCCTTTTAGAGCCATGGGGGCTGCAGAGGCTCCTCATGGGGCAGGTAGAGCAGGGTCTTGCAGACAGGGCAATTGGGGAATCCTGGATACCTATGTACTGCTGTATTATTATTTACTCTTTGCACCAGTTTGCCTCTTGCATGGTAGGATCATATATTCTCGTGTAAAATAATGTAAAATTTTTGTTATTTTTTTAATTAAGATCTGAATGTCCATAATTTTCTAGTGTTCTTTTATTTAAAAAATTCATTTTCATCAGAAATCAGTTCACAAAGCTAAAATTCTCTGATGATACTTTCTCATGTATGCATGTCAATATAACTTCCCAAAATATGCTGCATATTTTTAAGATGTGCAACAGCACTGCAGTCCTTGAGGACACTCAAAGAGCGGGTGCAACTAATACTGGCCCTAGCCCATTTTTTTGTACATAACAGTTATCTCCAAAACTAGAATGCCATGTTAGAGTTTCAGCTGAAAGAGGGTTGGTGAGAGGGTCTATTGTTTGAAGTCTGATTGTAGGCACTGCACACAGCAGAATTAAACATAAATCTTTAAAAGGCAATACATTTTCTACAGAGCTGGATTTTCAGATGCATAACCTGGGGCTTATCTTTGAAAAAAATGAAACAAACCCAATGTGTTTCTGTGCCCTTCTTCTTCTGGGTAGATTAGAGTGTGTGTAATACAAAGGGAAGCCTACTTCTGGAGCTCTCCCTCCTAGAAGTCCCCTTCCTGCCACTCCATACTGTGTATTTCCTCTCTGTTGGCAGGCTTTACCTCCACTGATCTCCCCCTCAGCTCCTGCTGTCATAAAGATACCACACTTTTGATTCCTTCTAAATACTACTGCTGATAGTGCTTGCTAGTAATTGTTTTTCCACAAAATTTGTTCCCATTTATGTATCCATGGATTACTCTGAGTCTAAGTATTAGTTCTGTAGCAACTCACACTCCAAGTGACAGCAATGTACACACTGGATTGTTTTCTTGACTGATTTTATAGTTTGATGTTGCTAACCATGGCTGGCTGGAAGAGAAAACATCTTTTGTCTTTATCTTGAAAGAGGAGAGAGAGAGAGATAATATTCTTTGACACTGGCCAGAGTTACAACTGCCTTCCTTCCTGTCCCAGCTCCAACAGTACAAGTGTACGTGATGGATCTTGTCTGCAAGCACCTAGATAGATGCATGTGGAGTGAAAAGCTATCAGCAGAGTCTTGAGTTTGGCCTTACTTCTCTGAGTGGATGAAGCTTTTTTTGAAAAAATAAAATTGGCAGTGTCTAGAAGTTATTACCACATTTTTCAAATTTCAAAGATAATGCCTGTTCTAAACAGAAGAGGGGCAGCACCTTCAGTATCACTGCTACCTGTATCACTACCTACCAGAGGTCTTAGGGAATACCCAGTCTATAATGACTGCATCTCTTTTTCTTGCAAGTTTACTTCCAGAGGGATGTGCTTATAATAAATGTCTTATAATAAATGTCTTTTTCTATATCCCTGCCTTTTAAATTGCACCTAACCTGGATCTGTTTTGTCTTTTGCTGATTGTCAGGTATCTCCTAGATAAAATTATGCTTTTACTTAAGCTAGGATAAATGGATGAAGCTCCCAGATAGCAAAGTTTGGTCTCAAATTGAATTAGCAGTCTCAAGCAGGCAGAGTATTGATGCTCTGTGAAACAAATAGAAGTATAGAATTTCAGCTAATCTACAGCAATATTTTTCCTTGTCCTTTTTCTTCATCCCAGGACATGAATGCAAGACAGAAGCCAGGGTCAAAATCTGTAACTTCCTCAATATTGCCTCAATTAAAATCTCTTCAAGAGTTCATCTTTCATGCAATTTGCACGTGATGAAAAAGCAATAGAAGTTGGTTTGGTGGTTTTGTTTGTTTTTTTCTTTGTCCTCTGGAGGTGGAGAGTAAGTATATATAGTCTGGTATCCTCACGCAAAACCCATTATTACAGGATCTGGGTGATCTTCAGCTCACCATATGTACAAATCTCATACCTTTTTATCGATGACAAAAATTATACACTATCATGTAATATATATTTTTTTATATTTGTGCCACATTAGTCAGTTATTTCTACTTTATCCATCTGATCATCCAGTAGAATGCAAACTTTTGCATATTGTGTGTTTACGTCCTGAACTTCTTTAGGCAGCAAACTGGTTGAACTGGAATTAAAACTTCATGAAATATGTTACGATTTTTAGACACATGTCCATTTTATTAGCATTTAATAGGCAAAATTGTCAAATGTACCTGACATACAAAATACAAAAGCAGAAGAAAAGTCATTACTTTGAGGCTGTAAATGCCAGGCAGAATATCTCTTCACAGGTAACATTTAAGAAACCAAGACTATGACAATTTTCAGTAATGAAAGAAGAAATAGCAAAAGATGGAGAATTGTTGCTGTTTTCCATACTGAAATGGTGGACCCTCTGAACAACAGAACTCTGGATATAGCCCAGAGACAGTCCTGGCTCAGAAGTGAACATTTCAGAATTTCTAGTACCAATTACATTCATTTGCATAGTTTTATGTGGAAGGGGAAGCTGGGATGTGAAAACAGTTTGGGGTGGGGGAGAGGAGTCATGGCAGCCATGTTTGTGCCATTCTACAATGCTCTTTTTAAGATATGATTAATGTTATGCTCAGATCTCCATATTCATTTGTCAAGGCATAGCTTCTGCTGTTGGGAATTCTAGTAGTGAAACGGTTATTACAACTTTGCTAAAGGCAGCTATTACTCCAGTTATCTAAAGACAAGGAAAGACAAGACCCTGCAAAAATGAGATTTTAATCACTGTGTTGTTTTATTTGATATCGATTTTAATAATTTTTCCCCCCTGAGCCTCATTTTATTAAATTAAAAAATATAGAAAGGATTATAAACCCTGATAGAGGTTTCTGATTTAAACTTCTGAAGTTGGATACTGTAGGAATAGGTACCTGGAGGAACTTTAAATTGCAAACTGTAAAGGGCATTTTCTACCTAAAATCTTTCTGTCTTTATAGTAATATATTTTATTTACTGAACAATCTTATATGACACATACATAATTAGGGCTTACAGACAAGAAAGTCAGTTTGCAATCTGTAAAATAAGAAATAGGCAGGAATTTTTACTTAGTATACTGTGTAGCTATGCTTATGATTGTGAAATTGATAATGGTTTGATAGGGCCTGTACAGCAATATGTATATGGTCTCTTTGAATCCGCATCGTTTCCTTAATGTTACATCTCCCTCTTTTTCAAATTCCTTTTTGTAGTTGCATGCTGTCCTTTCTCACCACTAGATTAAAACTGAGAGAAAAAACTTCCTTTCACTTAATAGCTGCAACGCAGTAACATATAATGCAAAAGAATACAATAATAAGCTTGATAAACAACATGTAGCTCATTCATTTAGAAATTGAAGTCTGATCTGTATAGAAGGTGAAATTTCTCAGCTTGGGGATGCTTGAATAGAAGTAATATCACCTAAAATGTGAAACAATAATTTAGAAAAAATATTTTATGGAATTAACAGTTACTTTTCCCAGCCCACATAATAGCAATGTGCAAATCACTGTTTCCACTGCATGATGGACTGACTTAAATTGTTTTTGAGAATTTTTTTCCTTTTAACATTGATTGCCTGCTTTTCATTACATCGCAGATTGAAAGTGTCTGTTTAGCTGTGACCGGTCACAGGATGGACATTATTCTTTTCACCAGGAAACCCCACCTGCATGTTGTGTACAATAGAGTCTTGCCCTCATCTCTTTCTTGAAATGT
Source organism: Florisuga fusca (assembly GCA_038090715.1). Taxonomy (NCBI): domain Eukaryota; kingdom Metazoa; phylum Chordata; class Aves; order Apodiformes; family Trochilidae; genus Florisuga; species Florisuga fusca. Next base: position 23,450,061 of record JAAWXA010000012.1, read on the forward strand.
TCTTCTGTCTATGCAAAACAAATATATACAAAAATAGGGACAGTGTAATAAAATGTACCATAATATTCCAAAAATAAAATTTATCAGGTTAGTCTGATATCATCCTTGGTTAGGTTATCTTAATTTCTAAATAAAATATAAATTTTTGTGAAAAATTTAATATTTTGTCCTATGGGAAAATAGAAATTAAAATGAAAGAAAGGATTTGCAGCAAAACCAGAGGAAATAAGGAACAGTAGAAGAAGGATGCAGCATGGGTAGATAAAAAAGAGGACTTGGAAGCAGAATTGTTAGGCACTTTTCCCAGGTCTTGTTTAATATACCTAGTAATGGCTAAGGCACAAAACATTGTATGACAGCAGTGAATTGCTGGGTACCATGCATTAGGGAAGTTTTTAGATGACCTGGAGACCATAATGCCACAGAGCCATGAGAACTAATAGAAAAGATTATAAAAGTGGATTGGGATCCTTCCCTTGCTACCTACCTTTTCCCTTTTTCCTTTTTCCCTTCCTTCCTGCCTGCCTACCTGCCTTCCTCCCTCCTTTCCTTCCTCTCTCTATTTCTCCTTCCCTCCTTCTCTTCCTCATTTTCCAGGAAGTTACTTTCTATCTCTTAAATTCCTTGTAACAAAAAATAAAAGCCATCAGTACCAATAACACTAATTCAATGTTTTTCAGAGTATAAAAACTAGTGTCTGAAAGTCTATTAGAGATAGTGGGTGATATTTGAATCATACTAAAGTCAACAGCCAAAGTCGTTGGCTTCAGTGACATTCAGGTCTGAAGTGTTTTTCATGGAATAAGTACTGCTTGAAAAGGGGAACAGACACAAAATTCTGGCATTAATGTCATTCATCTAGGAAAAAAACAAACAAGTTAATGAAAAAAGACCAAGCAAAATAGCTACCATTACAACATATTTTATTGCGCAGTTTAATTGTTATTGTAATTACCTTGAATATAGTTAACAGTATTACATAGATCAGTGATTTCAATTCTGAACACAGCTCTGGTAATAATGCATCCCTATTTACATTCCCATATGTCTGCTAGATTATGTAAGATCAAAGCTGAGCAAAACTAGCCCTTTTCACTATTCTATCACCATCCCTTACCCTTATAGGCATAAAAATGGAAATTTTTCCCTGTTACAGAGAGATAATGTTGCTATGGTTATAATTCTATAAAGGTAAAGGAGATTTATCTAAATAATTGGAGGCATGATTCTCCATTAAGGTCAATGATTGCTGAGACAGGCTGACATGAAGTAAGTGAACTTTTAATTTACTTTTTTTTTTTTTTTTGCCTTTACTTCTTCCATTCCTGTCAGTGGATATTTAGATGGGATATACTGACAGAAGCCTGTCTTGGGAATGACATATTAAACCCTAGGTCTAAAATGTTAATGGAGCAATTAATGGGACTACCTGAAGCTCTGGAGGCATGCATGAACTTACTTTTACAGGATCCTTCAACAGTTTAGATAGGAAAAGATGGTGATATTGCTAAAAAGATATTTTACAAGTTTCAGACCTTGTGTATATTTTTGATTTTGTATATTGTTGCTACCTTTTGGAGCTCATGTTTACAAATATCAGTATTAATGGTTATGAGCTAAATTAATTAATTTGCTGGTTTCCAGTAGACATTGTCTTACAATATCTCTGAGAATTAAAGAAAATTATGTGAAAGGTACAGACCCACTAGTAACTATTTTCTTCTTTAGGATTGTTGTTGAAACTGCTGTCCTAATTTCTTTCTATTAGTTATACATATGTGTTAAAATATTATCCTGGTAAACCAAATTAGCAAAACACATGATATTTTCCTATTGTAAGACATCAATTTTGATACTTATAATGCTTCAAAATTTAGATATTTGCATTTAGATTTTACATACTCATGTTCAGCTTGTGGACATTTATTGTTCTTTTCTCTCCTGTGAATAGAAATTGTAGTGGCTTATCTTCACCAAATCTCCCAAGATATTCTGATGTGAGAGTTATCTCCTGACATCGACATCATGAATGTTCCTTTAAGCATGCCTGAGAAAATTCAAAATTTAAGGTGACTGGGCCCCAGAAACCTATTCTTCCCTGGTCAGTAATGTTCTCCTTCTTTCTAAGATTTTCACCTGTGCTGCTTTTTGGCTCCCATGGGCCATAGTGAATTGCCATCGACAGAGGACTAGGGAGTCTCACTTGCAGTCAATAAAAAAACTACAATCAAGTACATTTACCTGTGTTGCAAAAAAAACCCACAAAAAAAAACCACAAAAAAAACCCCAAATAAAAACCAAAAACCAACAAAAAAAACAACGGAAAGAAAAAAAAAAAACATGACAAAAGAAGAATATTCAATGGGAATAGTTTCCCATTTCAATTTTCAATAAATCTTTTCCTAGGAGGTTGGAGGTTTGAATTGGAGTATGTGTGTGGGGTGAATATTAAACATTTTGTTGTCTAGATACCCATAGCTTAAGGATATTTCATGTACAGAAGATTCTTTTTCATGAACATAAATAAAAAACCATTTAAAGAAATACTTCTAAAGAGAGAAATCCCTTATTCGATCAACCAAAGAACAAACAACTTGATATAGAATTTTCATTCAACTTTAAAACACAGTCAGTTCTTCCACGTATAAATTTTTCTAATTCCATTCAGTTGAATGTCTACTGCTTTTTTCACACTGTAAGGTGTAAATTTCATCTGTCATATCTCTGGTAGGGTACAGGATATTGTAGACTACAGGTATGTGCTAGCAGAAGCATGCCTGATGTAACTTGCTCTAAAATATTTTAATTTTTGTCAGTTATAATTATTGTGTGTCTCTAAAGAGGTACTGTTTTCTGGATACCTACCACATCACATTTTCTCAGAGCAGCAAAACAGCACTGAGAGTTTGAGGATTCTCCAAAGGTCATACTGGGCAGAGGAAAACCAACAACACTGAAAGATTGAAAATTTCCTCTTTTTCTTTGTATTTTGGTGCTTTTTATGTGACTTCTGTTAAATATACAGCAGCTCTGTATTCAGTGTCCCTGCAAGCCCAAAACGTGGTTTGATTTTATGGTTTGAAAATACCGAATTCAGCCTTGAGGTCATTCAGCTATAAAATTTCCATAGAGTTTTACAAATATGACAGGCATCCTCAAATTTATGAATGGTATGGGAACAGGTTTAACCTGGGTAGAGTGAGTGCTTATTTGCTGTTATCCTGTTAATTATTATGTAATTATTATATTATATATAATATAATTATATTATATTAAATATTATTATATAATATTATAATCATGTCCTTTCCTTTATTCAGGTTACATTGTTAAGTGTTTGTTGCATACACTGTCAAAAGATTGTGATCTTCTCAATATTATTTTTCTCGTTACAAGGCTTCACAATTGCTTTATGTTCAGTGAATGACTTACTACACTTCACACCAGCACTGAATTTGTCCAGGAGATTAGCACTTTAAAAAGAAGTATTAATTTCTTTAGTTCTTTTGCCTGCAGATATAGGTTGGTTCCCTCCTGTACAGGGATGACACTACTGTGAAAACACAATGACCGTGCAAACCTTTTTTTCTATAAATCATTTATGCAGAACATGTACATTTTAATATAAATCTATAGTATGCTGGGGGAAGCTTAAGTCGCATTGTATGGATTGTGCCTCCTGTTGTAGCTCATGCTGATGTATGTGATGCAAATTCAAGATTTCTTTTTTGTGTTCCTGTGAATTCAACGAGTGTGGAGCTCCGGAGGATACTATTCTACCTCTAAGCCTCAAAATGAAAAATGTTAAATACTTCTCTGTTTACACTCAGTTACCTAAATACTCAAAGGTTTTGAGATTTTGTATTTTGAATCTTTTTTTTTAGTTTATCAAAGTCAAACCTCTTACAAATATTAAAAAATCTTGCATGCAGGCTTTAGATGAAAATGAAATATGGCCCGTATTTATATGGCCCATAATTTTCTGATCCTAATTTACATTTTTTCCAAACTGGTGCCTAGTTTATCCACACATTTAACAACTCTCCTGATGTCACAGACACAAACTCTGCAGCTACTTTTCCTATTGTGCTGTGTAACACCTTGTGGTTGGTTTCATTCAAACCACTATTTTAAAACTGCAAGATGCCAGAGACCTTGCTCTCTCAAGAAGATTATTTATAGTGCTGCCAAGATTTTTGTCATTAATCAGTAACCTGAACAGACAGTTCCAACACTGTAAGTAATATTTTCAGCCCTCATCATCCCTAATTTAGCATCACATAAAAAGATATTTCTATTAGACGGATTTGTTCAAGAGATAGTTTATTGTTTTCAAAAAACTTACTACTGGCTGATCGGAGACCTCCATCCATTTTCCTTGTGATCTCTTCTTTGGTTAGTAATGAAACTTTCTACACTTCCAGTGTAAGCTGAGTACTTTATCTATTAAACTATTCACTGTTTATTTTCTAAAAATGTACAATTAATGTCTTTTATTACAGAACTGCCAATCTCATGTAAAATTTTTAAGCAGTAGATGTAATATCTGTTGATTAGTTCTTGGGTCTGGTCTGGGGAATTGGTGGGTTACATTCAGGAACACATCTGTTACTATCTGCTTTTGCGGGTGTCTAAAAGTATAACTCAGTATAATTCAAAACAGATATACTGGTGTTATCTAAAAATCTTCACCCAACAAATTATTTCTTTTCAGTTTTGACCCATAAATACCCAGCATTTTTGATTTTAAACCAGGTCTTAGTAGGATTAGAACAAATGAATTATTAAACATAATCTCACTAACTCAAAGATAATCTCACTGCTGAAGGAGGTAATAAAACAAAATATTATGGAAGATTAAAAGAATTAGTCTATAACAATTTTTTGTTTGATGAAAGTTTCAATTGAATGCAGTAAATTAGTCAATGTTTTTGTGTATAAAGTGATAATCACATCCTTTCATCTTAGGTAAGGAGTCCTCTGTGTAAACACAGAAACCCAATAGGCTGGATGGTTGGTGGTTGAATAAAATCTTGTTCAAGAAATGGTTATCTTGCCAGAAAAGGCGGTTCTTCCCAACATCAACTGTCAGAGAAAATTGCTGTTCATAACATTTTTATTCCTACTGTACATTTCTATTCTTTCACTTATTAACTTTCCACAGCTTCCTTTATGAGGGTCTTGGTTGAAATTGGAAAGGACGTATCACAATGCCTTTTAACAATTCATTTCTTTTTCAAGTTTATTATATATTTTATTAATTCATTTAAATACATTTAATTACCTTGATGATTGGCACCTAGTTTTCAAGAAGCCATCAGTATTTGTAAAGATTTTTTTCAAATTAAATGCAGCGTGGTTCGAGGGGCTGGTGTTCTGCCTGTTGATTGCTGAGCTGGTTTGATGTATTTTTTAACTTGATGAGTCTATGAATAGCTGTGCCTTGGTGAATTTACTTGGATCCTAAATGTTGTGAGCTGGACAAAAATTTATCTGTGCAGTGGCAATCTTCCTGCCTTCTATGGCAGCTGACTATGCAAGTACAATCTGTGCCAAAAATTATTATTACAGTTTGGGAGGAAGGCATGATGATGCCCAGTTATCAGCCCCACTGCTCTAACAGAATAAGGGAAATAATTTTTTTGCTCAGAAAGAAGTGTTATATAGTACATGTAAACATTCATGAAACAGGAAATCTTTGGAAATTATGTCAGACATATCTGTTCAGATTCATTAAAAGTCAGGGTTAGATAAACCCCCTATCCATTATTATTCAGCAACACCAGTTCTAATCAGAACTAATGAGTCCAAACTTTACATTTTAATGTAAAGTTAACATTTCTTTCTAGTGAAATTGCAAAATACCTGGAATTTGTGTTCCAAGCAAGAAAAATGTGTAGGAAAAGAGTTGAGGTCTCTTCAGAAGACTAATCACTTAGCTGAAGTGATACTTGCAACTTCTTAAAAAGAATCCATTAAAAGGCATAGGGGAAAAGAGCAGAAAAGAAGGTTATATCTGAAAAATCAAGAATTATAGGAAAGAATTATGAAAAGTGAAATTGATACGTGTTCATGCAAAAGTAAAAAGTTCTTCAAGAAGAAGGTGCTCTGTCATGATCATGTGGCAGAGATCAGATCTTAACTCTCAAAAATGAAGGAAAGATATTTAAAAATTACCCAGTTAAACAGAAAATTAAAAAAAATAATCTTGAATATAATTATACATTTTTATAATAAAAATAAATTTATATAAAATATACAGAAAATTACCTTATCATTTAATAAACATGATACCACGGAGAAGAGTGGCGGGCTGGCAAATGAAAATGGTACTCTGAAAATGGGACCTGCTATGACTGGATTAGAAGTGAATCTCAAGGAATTCAACACATACAGATGTAAGCAGGTTTGAAGTTACATCACTGGATATTGAATAAGCAGTATATGACTGCCAAATACCATTTTTTACTTGTTATTAAACAGTCAGAATAATGTACAAGGGAAAGGCTGCGTAATGCCTTCTATTAAGACAAGAGAAAGAAAAAATCCTGAAAGATACAAGCTCGCTAGCCTGACCTGAAAGGTCTTCAGACCTTTCATGCAAATATTGAGTGAAAACTGATGAAAGACTTTGGGGGGAAGGGTAGAGGGGGGCCAGGGGCGGGAAGAGGAAGAGTAAGCTTACTTATGAATTATTGTGCTATATTAACCTGATATTTAGCTTTGGCATCTTTTTTTGTAGACAATAGGATTCAAGTAGATATAAGCTACTTAGGCTTGGTTAAGCATTTAAAACAGCATCACAAGCAAAGTTGTAAATGAAGTAGTAAAAATAGGTTTTAGTGGATAACCTGGAAAAAACTTACCTACGCAGTAATGTCAAAAGGGCAGAAAATTGCTCAGAGATACTTCTTAGTGATAATTCTCAAGGCTGCAGTTTGAGGCAACCATTTTAATATTTGCATCACTGGCATTAGGGGTGGAAAAAAAAAAGTAAAAATCTGCAGATTGTGCAATATCTACAGGAGACAGAGAGAATAGGACATTACAAGGTGTTGATTACCTTAAAAACTAGAATAGAAAGAATAAACAAAACTAAAATCTATAATAGCAAGTGAAAACTAAAGCTACTAGCTACCAATTTTTATGCAATTAAGTGGAAACCAATCAGCCAAAGCCAACAGCTCTAATCAGTTGCAGAATTCTTGTGAACACCCAATATGTTGCTGTGAAGAATGCAAATATGACCTTAGAATGCTTTGGGCAACATATTCTCTGTGAAGATGTGAAAACTATTAATAAAAACACATGGAGCTGGTGAGACCTAAAATATTCTTCAAAATTATCATGGACAAACCCTTGTTCTGATTTCTAGTTTCACTGGAAATTTTAAGTAAGAAATGAAGACCATAGAAGACGATCATAGTGTACAGAAGGATACTGAAAGATCACAAACATCAGGGCTTATGTAGTACAAGCACTAACAGCTGGCTTGGTTCTGTCCTGTAGAAGAAAGTTTGTACTACAAACATAGTAGTTGTAACAGTACTACTACTCAGACAGTAGAGTGTTAGAATATTCTCATATTAAAAACAGCATAATGAGGAAATGAAATCAATTTTCAGTGGAGCATCATTGATGTAAAAGTTTGTGTGACATGCTTGTTTGCAGTAATAGGAGATAAAGTTGGATGATCCAGGAGCATCCTTCCTTTGCTGAAAGATTCAGCAGGCCCACCTTTTTCAATATAACTCAACTAGTCCTAATATCATCTAGTAGAGGTTATAATTTTTAGGCATCCAGTCCACTTCTGAGCTTGTTGGAACTACTTCAATAGTAATTTCACTAAAAATGTTAGCAAAACTGGATTTAATGCACAAAGGTATTATTTGTAGGTAAGCATCGATAACAATATTGGGTTCCAGCTGAAAAAGAAATCCTATAGAAACTTCCCTTAGGGTAATAAAATTATGTTTCAGATTCACGTTCCTCTTAAAGTCCTTGTTTCCAATACTGAGGACACTAGCATAGGCACCACTCAGAACTGATGTAGTGAGGCTGGGAGTGAGTGAATGTCATTTCTTCTTTCCTATTTTGGCTATTAAATGATAAAGTGTTCTGTAAGAGGTCTTCCTGTCAGAGGAGCTGTTAGAAACTGACTGCTGAGGCTGTGTTACAGGAATAGATGTTGAAGTTAAGAGGTAGCTTTGCCATCTTTCTCAATACAGGTCAGTACAGTGCCACAGAGATTAAATAGGATTTCACAGAAAAACCAAAAAATCACCTTAATTGAACCTAGACCTTGCAGTACAATATTCTTCTCTTAAAATAGACAATTTCTTAAAGGAGAATGTTCTAAAAGAGCTTTAAAGGTACCTTTAATACTGACCCCAGTTAAAGAAAAATGAAAAATGTTCACTCTTTAGTTCTTTTTAATCTTCATGGGACAGAGCTGGATCTCAGAAAGCTTTCCCATCTTTTCCTTTCCACGTTTAGTTTTGTTAACTTTTTTGTCACTGATTTAAATATATGAACATGTATGTTTAATTCCAGAAGTTACAACATTTAAAATATAAACAATTAAGTTTAAAAAGTAAGACTAAATGCCAAATAATTTTTTTAGATTTTTAGTTTAAAACTAAGAATGAGAAAAATCCGCATTATGTCTTTTTAAAATATATTTGGTTTGTATGAATTTATCCTTGCTAAATTTATACCTATTGTCCTATTAAAATTATAGGACAATACTATAGCCCTATTAAAATCACATCCTGCATTACCTCTATATAATAAGGTTTGAATTTGCCCCTGAATGTTAACATTTTGTATAAAGATCACATTGAACACTTTCTCAGAGCTGGAATCAATGCTGTAATTGCAACTTTTTTTCTTTCTTTTTTCTTTTTTCTTTTTTTCCTTTTTTCTTTTTCTTATTTTTTTTCTTTTTCCTCTTTTTCTCTTTTTTTCTAGTTTTCTTTTTTTTTTCTTTTTATTTTTTTTTCTAATCAAACGTATTAAACTTACTTTTAAATCCAAGGCTGTTTCTTAGTGTCATCTTATCTGCATCACAGACAAGAATTGAAGCCTTTTCAGTAAAACAGAATGTGTGGAAGATGCAAAACGACAATTGACTTGAAGTGAATCTGAAAGTCAGAGAAGACAGTAACTACAGGATGGAATTGTACTGGGTAATGGAGCCTGAACATTGCAGCTACTAAGTATAGTCTAAATTATGTCCATGGGGGTCTATGTCTACAAAGCTGAAAGAGCGTTTCTCCAACTCTTTCATTGCTGAAGCAAGGTACTGTAACACACGGGGCCTCCAGGGATGCTGCAGCAAGTAAAAGGAAGAATGTCTTGTTCTTCAAGTGTTCCCTGCTGGCACAAAGCCCTCTGGGCCAAAAAACAGATTCATAAGCAATCAACTTAGCCACCATTAGCCATGGATGGGGAATACACTAGACAGCTAGGGAATTTCATTACAATAACTCTTGTTTACCAAAACTGTGCCAAAAATAAATGACTTCCTGCCTTGTAATAAAATTTACTCTCCTCCACAAAACATGCAAAGCACACAAAACACAGTGGGAATGTTTCAGTATGATTCAGCTTTCAAACCTCCAGATCCAGAAACAGGTTCCAGGCTGTCGTATTTAAAATGCCAGTTTCAGAATTCTTAACTATCAATTAAAATTAAAAGTAATATTTTCTGCAAGCATAATTTTAAACATGGAAGGTACTCTTGACTTTGAAGATTACCTATAAATGTATGCTTTCAACATTATCATTTGAAATGAGTAAAAGTTTTTGTCATTAAATTGTAGTCAAATATAGTCTAAGAGTGAAATTGAAAGATTGAATATGGAGGTTGTGCCATTGAGACTTTATGAACAAAAAGAGGTTCCCTGCATGTAGTTTCTGGGAACAGTCTAGATAGTCAGATTGGGACTTAGATCTAAATTACTGCCACATCATGGAGTAATGTGAATGAACACCTTCAAGGTGGCATAGGGCCTCCTTGCTAGGCTGTTTCTCAACAGTCAGGCTAAAGTTTTGTCATTAGATCATGTTATTAATGGTAATGAAATTACGTAAATGCTAAACCTTCTAAATTCTGTACCAGAGCCTTTTCACAAGAGTTATAATATTTTTCTAGCAAGGTAAGCCTAGAAAATCTACAAGTATTTGTTATTTTGCAGTGAACGTGAAATTTTAGGCAACTTACAAGGTGAGATTACCCACAAACTCCTGGCTAATGCATCTCCATAAAGAAGGCTCCTGCATGAGTTTTAGCACAGAACAATATAGCACAAAGGGTAAGATCCCTTCACAACCCTAGACAAGTATTTGACCACTCTGCATTGTGCTTCCACTCTCATTTTAAACTCTCGATTTTACTGAAAAGTAAGAATATTGTGTTGTGCAGAACAGAGTATGTCTCAATGGATAGTATTGCAATATTTTGAGAAATGAACAAGAAAATTTAGTCAAAGATGGGAAAAACAAACAAACAAGAGATGTGGATTCTACCTGATCATTTTTCAAAGCAATTTGTCTTTGAGAGAGCTCTGGACTACACTGGACTCTTTTTATGATTTGAATAAAGCTAATGAGCTGTAGTTCTTCACTAGTGGTGTAATGCCATATACCACGTCTACCCTGTAAAGCATTCTAAGTTGTCTTTATGCCCACTATAAATGCAGAACATTTTTTTTTCCTGATAAAAAGCAAGTTGCTTTGTAATGGATAAATGATTAATATAACAAGCATGAGCCTGAGTGACAGCAAAAGTATCAGGGAATTTAAATTTAGTTCATACTAAAGCTAGATACCCGGATTGTGCAGGTGTTCAAATACATTGTAATGGTGTGTGATGGGCCAAGATCATGCACATTTTTATGAGAAATAGAAGCAGTATCATCCTAATTGTTTCACAACATATTTATGAGACTTCTTCAAACCATTCTACTGTGGGGCTACACTTAAATATCTTTAGGAACATCTGACTAATTCTGTAATCAAATACTTGCCTCTGAGGTGAAGACGTGGCAGTATTTCTGAGTTTTACAGTATTTGTTAGTTTGGTTTTGCTCAATTCAAAATTGCCACTGCAATCTATGAAACAGATATACAGAAGATGAGTTGAAGAACTGAGACTCATGCATTTTTTAGGTTCTACTGTCTTCATTCTTCTGGACTGTTTATGTCTTTTGTGTGCTGGAGAAAGAGCAGCTGTATCATTACTACAGTCTTCAACTTTGGAATTACCTCCTATCTATTTGAGACTGAGTTTGATCACTTTTAAAGCTGGTGGCACTGTGCATGTCTTATGTTTCTAGATTTTCATTAGCTACAATATCTGGAGTTCAATATTATTATGATCTCTTTTTTGTTTTCTTTAAATGTCTCTGAGTGTATGCCTAGACTCATATGTGTGGGCATATGCGTGGGGATTGTAACATTAAGTATTTGATTATCCTATTTGCTTAATGTCAGTTTCACGCATTTCCAACCATTTAAAGTACTTCCAGATTACACATTGGTGGGTGTGTAAATGACAGCAATAATAATGATAATAAGGATAATTTCTACAATTTGGAAGTAAATTTTTCTGCGTTCAGCTGCTCCCATGGGATTTTGTTTGCATGCAAATTAGATATAGAAAATAGGCCTATTCTTATTTTGAAAATGACCTGAAACTGAATCAGATAGAGCTTTGAGAATCTGACTTCAGCCCACGTTAACTCTAGAAATTTAAAGAAAACTCAGAAATTGACAAATATTACATTAATGAAGCTATTACTAGTATTTCAGTCCATAGTCCTTTATAAGGGGAAAACTTGCATATATATTTAATCATAGGTGAAGTAAAGGTGAGTGTAAAGAGAAAAGTACATTTCTATATAATTAAATGAACATACACATAAATATGCATACACAGATTTACAAAAACATATATATATATATATATATATATATATACTTTGTTTCCCTTCCTTCAATTATATATTCAAGAGTAGGTTTTTTAGGTTCTGAAAATTATGAGCTTTCTAAAAATGTTTTTGGCAAGAGTTTTATCTCTGTATGTAGAGACTAACTTTAGAAATTATTAAATAACTATTAAATAACTTTTCAACTGATCATTGTGATCAAGGAGATAGCTACTTGTAAGAAGTCAAAAACAGATGTGGGTTTCACACAAGTCCTGAGCAGAACAGACTGTATCGACCTCCCTTTTTGTTGTTTTCAAAAAGAAATGTATTTCAGCTGAAATTCTGAGACTTAATCTTGCTTCATGTAATTTGTCTTCAACTTCTGTTGAAGTTAATGAGAGCTGAGGATACCCAGTTCTTTGTAGGAACGGCTAGGCACTCATGGGAATGTGTTGTTCTGTTAATTTATTTTCTTTGAACTTCATTATTTGAAATTCACAAACACACACCCTAGTAAACATTTATACATGAGAATTATTTCTCACATGTGCACAGTATAAGGAAATTCAGTGGAACTTTTCAAGTATCACAGTTTGTGGAATCTGACCCATTGTCTAAAGATCTGCACCCACAAAAGCTTAACCCTCATAATTTTACCAGTGTCATACCAGTTTTTCCATATATTTTTTCTGACATTGCCACTAAAATGTTCCACTGAATGCAGAGTAAGAATTCAGTTAATATACATGCAGATTTTTTTTTTCGTTATTGAATTTAAACATCCCCCTATTTTGGATGAGGCTTGTCTTTTAAGATGGTCTGACAGGAATATTTTGTCTTGAGGAAGAGCAGGCTTTGTGAAGAAAGACTCAAGGGAAAACAGAGACAGGGAAAATGAAACAGCCAGAGCCCAAAGCTCTTGGCTGAACTGTTCTATATCTTCCTTGAGTAGTTATTTTCTCTTTTAAAGCTTTCAAGTTTTAATCATTACCTTATGGGATATGGTAAGAAATTGTTAAAAAAAGAATAATTGCATAAAATAATCACAAATTAAGTGCATTCAAGTTGAAAACAGATCCTTACTACCAACTGTGTGTAAGATGTAAGGGAAAAGCAATTTTCTGACAATATTATAATTATTATTGGCTATTTAAATTGAGAAAAAAAAATGTTGCTGGTAAGAGATGCTTTAAAAATTTGTCTTGGGACAGAGCCCAAGCTCACTGTTTCAGTAAATATATAATGAAATTTTCAAGATGTCCAGTGAGACACTACAGTTTTTAAAGCTTACCCTGGGGCTCTGTGATCAGGGAAGTATATGAAGTATTTGGCTCTAAGATTCTCCCGGTGGTCATCCTATCATACTCTGATACTTCAGATATTTCCCAGGAAAGGTGTGATTTGTACCCATGAAAGACTGTAACCATGGCAGGTCAGGAATCAGCTCACAAATTTTTCTGCAGTGAAAGGCAGATGTCCTTAGAAGAAATAACAGGACAAAATCCAGAATGCCCTTCTGAAGTATTATTATTATAAGGATAATAGATGTTGAAATGCATTACTCTGGTGCAGTGGGCTTCCTAGGTTGTAGTCTAAACACCCTTGAAGATCTTTTTTTTTTTTTTTTTTTTTTCCCCTAGGGAAAGCTAGTGCATTAAACTGAGCTCTAAACCCACCTCAAAAACAGTGAACCACAAACTTAGCCTTGGCAGAGCATGCAGCCTCCTGGGGGTGACAAAGTGGTTGTCATACACCTTGCCATTGTCATCAGACTCCTGGTCCAGGAGATATGTCCAAATATTCACTGTACCCAGGCCAGGGAGCTACTTTGAATCATAGAGTCATGTCATAATTTGGGCTGAAAGGGAGCTCTGCAACCTCTAGCCGTGGATTGTCTAGATAGGCTAAGTCTCTTTTGTCTCAAGAAGAGAGAAAGTCCCATTTTCTTTTTCAGTATCACTAGCTAGGAGTCTCCGTCAGACTCTTAGGCAATCTATATGGAATGTGGAAGACTAATACTTTTTTTTTCTTACGATAAAGGTGCCTCAAACTATTTAAGTTAACCTCACTGAAGACTTATAGCTGGAATACTTCTGTTTGAATTAGGTGAATTAAGATGGAAGAAATGTATCCTTATAACTTCAGTTTTAATTGCACAAGCACAGAGCAATGAAATAACGAGACATTAGGTGAAAAAATAACATTTAAAGAAAATATGTCAAACAGAGGGTAAAGAAAGATCTGCATTTAAATATTAGGGCTCTGTTATTTATCTTTTTTTTCCCAGTAATTTGTTCTAAGTAACATGCCTACTTCCATCTAAACTCAATTCTGTGTACATTTTTTTTCACAGATATTCCTTGGCAATTTAATCTAATTTTTATATAGGTAGGACATTATTAATAATAAATAATTTAATAACAGGTAATTCCCATGAATTGTATTTATGCAGAACGCTAACAAAAACCTGATAAACCTAATTTTTATTTTATATTTTGGGGAGTGTATACCTTATTACAATTACGTTTCACATAACAGTAGTACTGATATTGTTGAACATGTTACTTTTGCAGTGTATTGGGAAATAACTTGTCCAAAACAAAAAATAAAATTTTAAAACATGCAAAGGAAACATCAGGTAAAAATAAAATTTCTAATGAAAAGTAGTGAGTGTGTCCCTCAAGGTATTGTGGGTGCATATGACTTTTTTGTTCTCTTATTTCAGCTATTTTAAAGTACACTGTCATACCACAACTTTGAAGTTATTTTTGCAACTTCAAAATCTATCTTCAGTGATATTCTGGTTTTCTTCCAAAATTTTACTTTTGAATAAACTAGACTTCACAATTGTTTAATATAGTTTCTGTGATGGAACCCAGACTCCATGGACCTACTTTTCAACAGATCTCAGTTGCTTCTGTTCCTGATTGTCTAGACTGCAAACTTTCCAGAATGCAAGATATCTTTCTTCTAGCTTGTCTGCCAAGGTTTCTTGCCCAGGTAAATCAGCCCTCTCAGGACAGTAAACCTACGTTTCATGCTGATGTGGTAGAAAGATTGACCTGGAGCACAAACTTGGCCCAAGTGTTAAGAAGGACTATAAAGTTCAAAGAGAGCCTGCAGGAGTCCATAAATGGCTATGTACTATTTATTGAGGCCAGTGAACACTGAAAATGGGACGATTGTGTCTGGGTAGCAAAAACTATTTAAATTTCCTAAGAGACACTTCAGATATTCTAATTTAACAACTACCTGCTCCTTCAGAATGATGTGGATACTTAGACAGAGAAAATGGCCCCATGAATGCTATTAACAGACTAACTTAGTACATATAGTTATAAAAATAGCCGTAATATTAGATTCTTGGTGACCAGATGTGGGTGGAAGTGACACATAACAGACTTTTTATGTTTTCTGTGCGAAGCCTCAAGTTAAACTCCAGTTCTACGCCTAAAGTTCCTGGTCAGAAATATCAGTATTTTCAAGTACATATCTTAACCTTTCAACACCATGACTAATGGGGCATGTTTTCATTATTCCAACTTACAGCAAGAAGGTCCACAAAACAATGAAAGAGCACATATATGACCTTTGTACCTAGTCAGCAGGTTTTAATATTTTGTGACTGTTACAGTCTGAAGTAACATTAAAATTCTCTTTTGCTTTGGATACGTGAAACAAAGTCCAACATTAGAGGGGTCAGGTGTAAGCAGATTTTATTTTACAATTGACACAGGCAAAAATACAGAGACAGGCAAAAGAGGGAGAGAGGAAAAGAAGATATAAGGCAGAGAGAGAGAAGTAGTAAGAAAGTGGTAAGAAAGAATGAGAGAGAAAAGTGGAGAAAAAAAGGGTAAGAAAGTGGGAAGAATGAGATAGAGAGAGGGTCGCCACCAGGGGTCCAGCTGTCCAGCGAGTTTCTTCAGGATGGCGCTGATTCTGGACAGGGTCCAATGCAGAAATGGCGGTGGGTCAAGAGAACGCCAGCCACAGCATGGACAGCCATATATACCCCTGAGTCCCTGTTTTTCCTGTTAGTCAGCCAGGTTTGTTAGAAGACAGGCTGCCTAGAGGGAAGCAGAAGGGTGTAGTCCCCCCCCCCAAGTCATCAGTCCTTATCTCCTTCCAGCCACCCTAGCCAGGTACTTCGCAAATACAGTCTTGGTCGTGCCTGGAGGGACCACCCAGCATTGAAAGCTGGCACTCAGAAAAGGGGAGTAGTCTCCACCCAGTAGGTCTTAGCACATCCTGAGGTGTCACTCCCTGCTCAGCTCTGGCCAGCCAGGTCCTCCACCCTAGCCAGGGCTATTCACTTTAAAATTGGTCCTTTGAGACAATTGCAAATCAGTGAGGTCAGACTCACACAGTGACATGTTTTGGAATAAGGTAATGACATTCACAAGTAATCTTCCAGCCCAGTTCTGTTTAATATTTTTATTGATGATTTAGATGANCTTCTGTATTTCCCCGATGACAAGTGCAGCTGTGGTTTTCAAGCAAGCCAAAGACTGTTTGAGATTGGAGATAAGACATTAGAGATCTACAGGACAGTGTCAGAAATAAATTATAGCAGCCAGGCTCCTCCAGAATATATATCTTTCATTGGCTCCTTGTGACTTGTTAAGATTGCATTAATGTGGGAAAAAAAAAAATAAAATAAAAAACCAAAATCTCCTTAAATGTGTCCAGAAGAGAGCCACAAAAATGATCAGCCCAATGGAACACGTCCCCTATGAAGACAAGCTGAGGAAGTTGATGTTGTTCAACCTAGAGAAGAGGAAGCTCTAAAGCGACCTTACAACTGCTTTCCATTATCTGAAGGGGGTCTAAGAGAAAACTGGGGTAGAACATTTTGCATGGGTGTGTAGCAAGAGGAAAAGAGAAAATGGTTTAAAACTTGAAGAGGGTAGGTAGATTTAGGCTAAATATTAGTTAAAAATTATTTCCAGTGAGGGTGGTGAGACACTGGAACAGGTTTCCAAGGGAAATTGTGGTTGCCCCCCTCCCTGGAAGTGTTCAAGGACTCTTCCTCCCTGGAAGAGTCCAACAAATGGCTGCTATGATAATTAAGGGATGACAACATCTCTCACGTGAGGAAAGACTGAAGCAACTATGTCTGTTCAGCCTGCAGAAGATAAAGCTCAGGGGAATCTTATGAATGTGTACAAATATCTGAATGGAAGGTGAAAACAAGACACAGCCAGGTTTTTTTCCATGGTTCCCAGTAAGAGGAGAAAAGGTAATGTGTGCAAACTGAAACAGTTTGCTCCATCTGGACATCATGTTCCCTCTGAACACTTTTGCACTCTGTGTGGGTGACTGAGCACTATCATAGCTACCTGAATGACCCGTGGACTCTCCATTCCAGGAGATACTAAAAAGCTATCTGGACACTATCCTTTACCACTTACTCCAGGTGAATCTCTTTGAGGAGAAGGGGGGTAGGATGAGATGACTTCCATAAGCCCGCTACCAGCCTCAACCATTCTGGGATTCTGTGATTCAGAGAAAATTTAAGAACCATATTTTAACTGCAATAAATCCTAAAAAAAGATTTGAGAAATTATACAGTTAAAAAGGCAGTACAGATTAGTTGTGTTTGAATTAACTGTTGAAAGCCTGAAAAGCAAATCAAACCTTGAATTACATATTGACTGCCAGAAGAGTTAGAAAGGCAAACATTGACATCACCAGACTGCATATATCTTGAGGCTGTCCCTCTCTACATGCTCACATCTGAGCCTGTGCACTAACTCTCTGTGACTGCTTTGTATCAGAGCAAAAGAGTAATTGACATTCGAGTTAACATAGGCTGAAAAATGACCTCAATTCTTCACTTTGTCCCTGACTTAGCGGGGTATGAGGGTTAGAGAAGGTCACTTGATTAAAAATCTGCCGATATTTCATCCTAACATCAGCAGAATAGTGCAATACCATAGTTGTGCTGCTTACTCGTGAGTTCATTGAACTAAGTGAATTCATAAGCCAGAGTTCAAAAAACTGAATTCAGTTTTCAGACATAAACACATCCTCTGAATATTTTCCTTTTAAATCCCACTTAACATTATGAATTTTCAAGTGTCTATTCTGGACATTGCCTTGGCAAGTGGGACACAGTTTTTATGGCAAGATGCCTAATTTTTGTGGTGCTGTGGTGAGACAGACTGATATTTCTCTGTCATTCGGATTCATATCTAAAAAGGGAATGGGTTTTATTGAGTCAAACATGTCAATGAAAACAAGCATCTGTAGAGCAGTCCTGGTTTTATTTTTACTGTGCTTGAATCAAGTTATCATATGTTTTCCAAACCTTAATATCTAGACAATATTTACACTGACCACATTTAATTGAGGAGGTAGGAATACACTAAGTATTGTGAAGGTGGACAGTGAGACTTCAGATAACTGGGAAACCCAGTCAGAATTGAGGAGCTGAATCCTTTAATAGTCAACAATATTGACTTTAAATTATCACAATTAGGAAATCTGTGCACATTCCTGTGTATCCGTTTGAATTTGTTCAGTTTGCCAGAGATTTTCTTCCAAACTTAAAAAGACAATATTAATTGTTTTTAACAGAGATTCTGACATGAGATTTGCAACAGGGAAATTTCTGTAAAAACCTGCTACTATGGAACTGTGTTGAAAATTTTAAACATTTAAAACTATCCATTAAGAAACCATTAAAATCAATTTTTATTCACAAATTACTGAAAAAAAAATATTTAGGATTTAAAGAAATACTTTATTTGGTGAAGCAAATTGCACATAGTATGTGCTATTTACCTTGGTATTGGATATATAAATCCGACTGGCTTCATCAAAAAAAACCAAAACCAAAACCAACCAGTTTTCAGAGCTTGTTAAACATGAAACCTGTAGGAAAAAAAAAAAAAAAAAAAAAAAAAAAAATCATAACTATAGATTATTATACTAGATTATTATTTCATTTCATTAGGGAAAAGAAAAAATAAAGACTGTAGAAAGAATTCAAATCTTGCAATTGTATACACTGGAAGCTTTAGTAAAGTATTATGGTAAAAAAGTTTTTTGAAAAGAAATGGTGCAATAATATTAGGAGTATTTACAGAATTAAAGTTTGAAAACTAACAAGCCTACAAACATCCACAGGAGTTTAAAGAAGTAAAACTTCTTAATGTGGTTTGACAGCAGTGAATAACTCAAGAAAATCCTTGGAATCTGTCTTCAAATCCCGTCTGTGCACTAAGTCAGGCACACTGGGAAGACCCAGAGGTAAGAAGCATAGATGGAAAAGAATTGACTGGAGGAATAGAGGGGTGGATGTTCTGTGCCTTTGCTGCCTGGAGTGGATGATTAGCATAATTAATCTATACTTTGCACTGGCCCAGAGGGGGAGTGATTCCTTGATGCACCTGGTGAATAGAGTGATTTAGTAAACTAAAAGAGGGAATTGCTAATGCAGCTTCACTACAGCCTTTGTGAGTAGCAAGCAGGTGCTTTCAACTCATCATAGCTGCCCGTGTCTTGGGGAGAAGACAGGAATGTGATTTGACTGCTTATGGCCTGACCCATGTCCTGCAGAGCTCATAGATGGGAATGCAATGACTGCATGAAGTGAAGAGAGACTGGCTGCCTCATGGGGAAGCTGGTGGAAATCAGTAGCTGATCAGTGTCTTTCTGGGGAAGTATGCTATATTGCTGCTGGGCATGCAAGGATCTGTCAGTTCACCCCTTCCATGATTCTTCCTTTTTATTTTTTTTTCCACATAATTTTCCTTTTTAAAAGCTAACTCCCTGAAGAGCTGCATGTGGCATTGATCATTAAAACCCAAGGATTATTTTTAAGTGGCAATGTCTTAGGACAAAACAAAACAAAACCAATCCAAGTGAGTAGCACTAAAACATCCTGAAGAAGCTGTATCTAAAGGCCATTTATATTTATTTTCATTTTCTAGAAGTTCTTCTTCAGGTTAAAAATGCAAAAATTCTGGCTGTTGTACAACTTCAGTAAAAGAGTTCCTTGAATCTAAGGAATGGATTACAAAATCCAATACTATTCAGAATGCTATGATATTATGCAGAATAAAAGGTGGGGGGTACTTTGGTTGAGGCTGAGGTTTTTCTGGGATGTATTGTTGTTGCAAACTTGCAAGAACACTTATTAATTTCCTTTATAGAACTTTAAGACTTATAAATTACAATAAGAAATGGAAAAAAAATCCCAAGTGAAACCAGCCACTAGTTTACTTCCTTTAACTTGAAGTTAATGCACACATGGAAAGAAAGGCTGGGGAAGACTAAGAGTGCCAAGAAACTAATGAGTAAAACCAAATACATCTCCTTCAAAAGCTTTAGTCAAAGAGAGGGTTTGAAATATGTCTACTTTATGGAGAATAAAGTTAGTACCTGAAGTAATGTAAAATTGTAGATTTCAATTTATTTTGGTAGCCTGATTTTGATAACTTGCAGAAATATTTCAATGGTGCTTTGAACACTATTGCACCATGATTAGATTTAGAGGGACAGACCATATGAAAATAAGGAAAGTGTAAGGCAAGACGATAGCGAGACTCAGAACTGGATATGGCATGAAATATTCACTTCCATGAATGCAATTTCATTCATTTATGCATTTATTTTCTTAGATAGGCTCTTGCTCTTCTAACAATAGAATAGAAAATATATTAAATGTGGGTTAGTATGAAGAGAGATGTCATAAGTATTAGAATTCTGATCTGGCACAAGCATTGAGCAGAATGAGAAATAAGGACTTAAAAAAGTGAGATAATGGGCATTGTACTGAAGAATGAAAAAGAAATAATCAGAACTGAAAGTCAATGGTGAATGAAAGCCAGTGTCTCAGTATTCAGTATCTTACTAAATATGTTGCTAAACACATGGTTTCTCTTGAAAAACCTCCTGCTTCTATCATGAACAAGTTATTGCTGGTGATGTCCTTGGCCTTATTTTTTACCATAATCAGATCAATGTTGCTGACAAGATTTCTTTCAAAATTGTAACTAGTCCACTTAGTTAGATTTGCTTTATTGTAGAGATAGAAAAATAGCAAACGATTGATGTCATTGCCTTAAACTTGTTTTAAAGGGACGGATTTTATAACAAGGTTTAGAAAAATGAGAGAAATGGGTAGTCCCATTCTCAGTAATAAACTTCCAGATTAATAGTAGAGGATAAACTAAATCTATTCTTCATGAAGTGGTTCTGTTAAAAGTCTGCTCCCAATGAACTTTGCAGCAATGCTACCAGATTATCACTAATGATACTCTGACAGTTGTGTCTGTCTTTTCTTGCTATGATACACCTATTGATATGGACATTCTTAAAACCCTTACATTCTGCCCTCTGCTCACTTCCTTTTTAAAAATACACTGGAATAGTTCTTGTGCATTTCAGTTGCTTTAAGAAGGTGCTTTTTATAGTTTTTCTCTTAGACATTCAGAAGTCTGGTTTTCAGAAGCAGAGAGTATTCAGGTATAAGCCAGGTCAGCAAAGATCTCTCCATCCTAAGTTTTAAAAGAGTTTAGTGGAGGAGAAAAAGAGAGCATGAAGAGATCCATCTCGTCTAAAGAACAGTAAAGTTTACCTCCTTCCTTTCCAATCAGTTACTGATCTTGAGTTTGGAACGTGACACAGATGTTTACTAATAGATCATTTATTATTTCATATATGAGATGTAACTCATTATGTCTTGACAAATCTTTCTTTTCAGTCTTAGTGACTGTATCCCATAGAAAATATTCTGGTACCTTCTGATGGACAGACTCTAGGCTATTCATATATTCATCCTATTTTACTAGTTCTTAATTTGTTTTAAAGGATTATGTTTCTCAGACAAGTGAAAGACTGATAAGCATGAAGGAGTTGCATTCTGATATGAGTAGTTATCAAAGACATAGAAATTTCCATACCTCTCTTACATTACAGAAAAAAAATGGATATTAATTAGATCGTTAAATGTCAGAGTAGAAACTACAACCTCGGCTCTACTGGATACTGTTTGTATACTCCCACAGTACTGTGATATAATTGATCAAAATAATGCTTAGAGTCCTCTTATTATGGATTCATTTGGTATTCATTAGTGCATCACTGATCATAATTATTTCATTTGGCATTGAGAGATGTCATATATTTCTCCATAGGTGTTCCTGGACACTTAAAATAAATTGCTTCTTTCCTCTCTCGAACTTTTTGATGACATGTTAATGCAAAACACATTTGCACTAACACAGTCTCTCCCAGTCCACCTGTCATCACAGAGGCAGATCTTCTATAGCATCTGAATTCGTAAAATAACGTTTTCCTCTTCTGAAAAAATGGAAGGTTGTAGTACTTAAAAATCGTACACAAAGTTACACAATATAAGTATCATTTTATTCTTCTGTTTAAATAGTGAAAGTGTGAAGGAAATTGGAACTGCAAGAAAAAATATAAAATTCTAACTTTCCAGTTGAAAAAAAAAAAAACCAAAAAACCAAGATGTCAGAGGGGACCTATAGTTGGAATATTAGAAGAATAACATTTTTGATTTTTTTAAAAAAGCATCAGTAAAGCAAACCAGGATCACAATCTGGGACCTTAGACTATCTTTGACTTCAGCAAAAATCTGTTATTCCTTTTCTTAGGCCATTTACACAAACTATAATACTCTAATTGATATGAACTTCAATATATATATATTCCATCCTATGTACCTTTTTCTTGATACATATAAATCTAACGTAGAATAACCAGATTGTTCTGCTTCAGAATACAGTACTGATACTTCCTATCAATACTACCTTGCCATTACTGAAACTACACTTTCAGGGTTGAATACGACAGGTTGCTTTTCTTTTCTTGTTGATTATGATTTGATAAAGTAAACTGCAACTCCTGGTTGCTTCTGATATTTCGTGAGTAAAGATGGAAAAGTATCAATTAAGCTCAGTATTTTCCTCATTCTATGTTCAGTGAAGTCACCTGGAATTGCTCTACATTTAAAAGGAAATGTGGATCTCTTTTCTGTACTTCCAAAAAGATTGAGGATTTTATGTCATGCATGTGGCAATGCTTCACAGTGTCTAAAAGTAGTTGAAAGTGGAAAATTTTCCTTAATGTAGATTGAGCATTCAAGACAATTAAAATTACCCAGACTATAAGTTCAACAGTATGTAAAAGCTAAATTCACCTTCCCTTTCATAGTTTGGATTCTTAAAAATAACGAAATTTCTTGACTGTCAACGATGCAAACTGGAACTGAAATCTTAGGAGGCAAATGCTTGCAAGCCAAAATGGAAGGTGCATTGTGCATTGTAAAGGTACAATATTTTGCTTGATCTTTCGAATATCTCTATCCTCTTTTCAACTGTCTCATATGGCTTTAACAGATTCAGGCTTAAATTAATTAATCGTTAAAAAAATTAATCGTTTAAATTAAATTAAATTAAATTAAATTAAATTAATCGTTTTAAAACGATTGTCACTTTCAAAATATGTAATATCGTAACAGATTATGTAGTTGGACTCCTGTAGTAATGTCTCCTTTCTTCTACTACTACAATTAAAAAGAGAAAAGTAACATATAGAAAACAGGCTTTCCTTTCAGTGGTGAAGAATTTTACAACTTCTTTCGTGTTTCTGCAGAAATCAGTCTTGTATGGCAAAACATACAATGTACTTTCAAATCGAGTTGTTAGACACCACTGATATAAAAGGTCCCACAGGAAAGTATTTTGTGAACCCCAAAATACTACCAGAACATCCTTTTTTGCGCATGGCTTCCTGAATAAACTTTGCGAGGGGGGCAGGGGAGGGGAATGGAGGTTGAGGGAGCTGGCGAGTGGTGATTTGGTGGGCTTGATTTGGTTTGGTTTTAGTATTCTTTCCCAAAATCATGCCCGAAGCTAAACTCTTCAGTCTGTGTTTGAATGACAAAAGTGGCTTTGTTGTTAAAAGTGCTGGATGAGGAGTACAAGCATTAGAATAAATAAATTTAGTATATTTAATTCTTAATCCTAAAAAATGTCTTATGCTTTCTAAATATTATATCTGCCTGTGAAGGGAGCATCCCTAGTATTAAATTTTGGCTTCATCTTGAGTGGTGACTCCTGAAAGTTAAACCAGTGGAGTCATTACATAGAATTATGGTCCCTGCTTCTAAAAATGGTGGTGGTCTTCAGCACATCATAGTTAAAACAGGTAATATAGAATGATTTTATTTTTTTAATTTTTTCACATGTTAATTATTTAACCCTAATTCTAGCTAGTCTCTCCTGGTGAGTTACAGGATGGCACTAGCTTTAGACATGCCTCAGTGTTTTTGCCTGTAATCAGGGCTGGAAGGTGTGGGGCTGCCAGTCAGCCTTTCCCTACTGCCTGCTGCTGCAGGGACTCTTGTGGGGACAGCATGGAGGAGTCAGGACTGGCTTGTAGGGGGTGAAGGACCTGGAGGAGCTGCCAGCTTGTCTCTGCCTCCTGCACAGGGCAGCCTGGGCCACTTCTTCTAGGCTGGAGGCTCCAGGACTGCCCAAGATCAGGGAAGACCACAGCCCAGGGATATGGGGAGAGCAGTGCACCTGGTAATCTCAGTAGTGATGGACTGAGGGTGAGCTCAGTGGTAGGTGGAGAGCCTATAATTCCTGAAGTATCTCTGCTAGAAAGTTCTAAAATCCTTTCTTCATTTAGAAAGTTTCCAGAGCAAACAATCCAAAAAATGCTTCACTGTGAGGATGGAGAGACACTAAACAGGCTGCCCAGAGAACTTGCAGATGCCCCATCCCTGGAAGTATTCAAGACAAGACTGGGTGGGGCTTTGAGCAAATTGGACTACTGGGATGTGCCCCTGTCTGTGCAGGGGGATTGGAGACAGGTGATTTTTAAGATCTTTTCTAAGTCAAACCATTTTGTGATCCTGTGACGTAGGCAGGAAAACTTCATTTGAGACTGTTCACACAGACTAAAACAATAGCTGCATGGACTTATTGTAGGCTTCTAGGAAATAGACCCATGCAATAAATTTTCTCTTGGGCATTTAGCTACTATTGAATACAGCTTTTACATATGGGATTAACTGCAGACCCAATACGTTGTTTTTAGTGCAACCTTAAAGGGAACAAGATTAGGTATAAGGTTTACAAACTGAGCTAGTACAGACATACAGCACAGTCAACTCTATCAGCTGCTATGGATGATCTGAAATACTCTATTTAATCTCTCTCAACATGGGTTCTGTCTCTGGAGGGTTAAGACAATTTATAAAGCACTGTTTTCTGACTTTTTATTACAGTTTTGAATCGTCCCCACATAACTTGGTGTTCCAATCTGCCCAAGTCTATGCAATGTTTAAATGGCCTTTGACCTTTAAGCAGCTTATCAAAGCAAAATAATTCCAAAGGGAACATCAAATCTGACTGTGAGATTTGCTCTCTTCTGGGAAACACCAAACCCAGAGCCCTAAAGTTCATGTACCTTCACAAAGCTTAATGTTTGTGGGGACTTGGAGAAAAAGCCTGTGGAAGTAGGGGGCTTTGTGTCATCACAGAAAAATAAAAATAAATTTGAATGCTTCTTATTGTTCCCCATATCCAGATAGCCATAATATTAAGTTGTCAGAGACCTCTGGAGGTAATTTTGTACAGACTCTCACTCAGATAGAGAACAGTTCAGGTACTTGCCTAAAAAACAATAAAATAATCAGAAAGAACCTCATGAACCAATAGGGTTTCATGGAGTGCTTTTCTCTAACTCAGTTGTCCTAAAACAGAGTTTTAAATATTTTGAATAATAAAAAGTCCATGTAAGATTCTGTATCCTTTCACTAGCACTCATATCGATTAATACTGCACCTGAAATATGCAGAAGATTACTAATATTAACCGGAAAAAAATTTAAAATACCAAAGAATACTGAAAACTGTTCATACACTATCCACTTACAACAGATAATTACACATGGGGTGCTTGTCTCTATTGTTAAGATTATTTGAGTGCTCATGTATGTGCAGACTCATATATTTCTGTTTGGATTGTAGAGTTAGAAGAAGGCCATTTGTACAATTTCTTGTCTTAATCTCTAAAAATTTACCCTCCATTTATGGTTTGGGTTTTTTTTGTTTTTTTTTCAGAAAGCTTTGGTTATTTATGTATCTTCTAGAGAAGCTATTTTTCTAACACTTATGTTGTAATATTTCATGTAAAAAAAGGCAATTCCTCTTTCTAGAAATTCAAACAAACAAAAAACCTTCAAGGCATTTCTTCTATCCTGACCATAATACTGACTATTTGAACTATAATGATAGCTAGGAATTTGAAAAAAATAATATATTTTAAATACCAGCCTATGATAATGATTAATATTTTATTCATTAAGCTTATAAGGTTTTTTTACAATACCTTTCTTACTTCAGCACTGCTTTCTTGTAACAGCTTGATGTAATAATATGTTAACTGCAAAGGATTTAAATAACTTTTTCACACAGGTTTTTTAAGCATTTTAAAATTTACTTTTTATTATTATTATTATTTTCTCATATCCAAAACCACAGAATTTGAGTTGCATTTAACTGAAAGTGTTTTTATTGCTGTTAAAGCTGAAGATACTTAAAAGAAATTCTGATGAAAAGTCACCATGTCTGTTTACTGGGATCTGCTGTTGTGTGGCATCTGGAAAACAGAACTCAGTATCTTCTGAGTATCTCAGTATCTTCATGTTAAAAATGGAAGAGAGTTCTCCTCTGCCTGCTTTTTTTTTTTTTTTTTTTTTTTTTCAGATCCTAAGTTGGCAATAAAGAAATAGTAATTTGAGTTAAAAAGCTTAAGAGTTATAATGATAGAAAAGAGCAGTAGAATAAGATACAGGTTAATGAACTCTAAAAGAAACAAATCTGCAGTAGTTTTGCATCCTTCATCCTAGTGGTATTGCTCAAAACCATGCCTGTGGGGGAAAAAAAGTACTCTATAGGGCCACTGTTTTCCCTATAGAGGCAGAGCTTTCATGATTCAGAAATCTCATAAAAATAATTTATTTGAATAAGAAGAGGAGAGATAGAAATAATGAGTCCTATGGTAATAACTAACTTTATATTGCTTTTACTTTTCCCACTGAGGACAGGCAGGGTTAAAAAAGAATCTCGAGTTAGCATCCTGATTCAAAGGAAGTTGGGAGTCTGAGGTTGAATTTGGATCTGAATTACTATCCATGATCTTTTGTCTTCTCTGATATTCAGCCAGCTCTTCCTATTGATACAGAGTAATTTTTTTTCCCCACTCTGCTCACACCATCGCTAAATTTAATATAGGATAATCATCAAGTTAAAATTGAAGGGCTGTATTTACACAAAAATATTTCTTATTCCTCCTTCTTGATATTTATGCAACTCATATCAGCAACAGATACTGAGAAAACATGACCAAGGCCTACTGGAGAACAAGTGATATTTCATTTAACTCTGCTCATTATTTCTTCCTGTTATGACTCCAGGAAAAACAGACAGCTGTGCCTGACTTCATCTGGGGTACACACAACCACTGTGATACTCACAGCCAATATCTTTACTCCCTTTTTTGTCCATAATACCATGGGATTTAATCCTACAAAAAATGCATAGAGGTCCTGCCATTGTTCTCTGTTCAGCACCTTTTGAATTTTTTACACTCTTGCAAAATCATCTCGAAGAAAGGTGAACATGTAGGAACCAATATAAGTAGGTTCAATTTCCTTAATTGAAGTCCTATCTGGTGGCCACTGGCACTCAACACTGCAGTTCCCTGATGGGAAGAGGATAAACATCATGTTGATAGCAATAATTGTTAAATATTGTTGTAAAAGATGGCAGTTCAGTCTGTGTGAGAAGAGTCAGTCTAAATATGTGTTTTAGTCAAAACACCGTCATTTTTAGCTTACACCTTTCAAAATAATAATAAGTATATTTATCCACTGACAATTACTACTGAGGGTGTATGTTGTGGTTACTCTTCATATTATTTGATGTCCATGGAGTTCCCACTTAGTATGACATTAAAAACAAATGGCATACGTAAGTACAGACATGTACCCAAAGTGCTCTCACCTGTCCACACCAACTCTAAAACACCCACCGAAAGACTATTAATGGTAATATATCAGTATGATCAAAACCTGCTGGGTTCTGGGATAAATATTATGCTTGTGCTATTATTATGACATAAGCAAGACAATACATTCACTGCAGTGCACAGCTGAAGGTCTGCTTACCTAAAATATGCAGTCAGGCCCTTATTTAGTCTGCTTCTAGATTGTGTGGCTACATCATTATCAGAAAAATCTTTATATGGCCTATTATTATTATTATTATTGTTATTGAAAAAAATGATGTAGCAAAATACTGGTTTAGGGTCAAATATCTTGTCAGTCACCTAGAAACAAAGAGGTCTTTATGCAAACATTCAGCAGCATTTATGACCTCTAGAATATTCAAGTTTCCCTAATAATGCAATCAATTCTAGCTTTGCTGGGCTGAGATACTATCTTCTCTTAGTATTCTGTGCTAGTTTGCTGGCATTCCCTCTAATTGGTGATCAAATCTATATCCTTCCACACCTGCCTTTTTAACCTTGTAACTAACTAAACCTTCATAGACACAAGGGGAAAGGAAACTAAAAAGCCCAGAGCAGCTACAAGGTCAGGGATCAAGTAAATAGAAAGAGCTTATTAACAGCATTCTTAAAGGGAAGCAAGTTACTAAGAAATTACTGGTGCATCAATGAATTAGAGAAACATTGTTTGTATACATCTGTTTGTCAAAGGCCCTAGAAACTGCTTCTGTGACATTGACATTGTAGGAGACTCAAAGAACAGACAATTTAACAAAGGTCAGTACCTGCTTTGGTGTTATTTCTTTGATGCAGCTTTTCCCTTTGAAAATAGTGAGATGTTGCTGTGACTGCTAGAAAGCAGCAAACTGGGTGAATAGTCAGTGTCATACCCTCAATCATGAATCAGAATCAGATTGTTATTACTTTAATCATGGAACTGTCATTGGATCCACATGTATAGCAGAAGTAGCCCTGATCCAGATTTCTAGCCAGACCTAGTAACAGATCAAGATACATTGTCTCTGGTTTGTATAGTTTCACAGACCCTGTAATCCCATAATTAATGCTATGTACCTGTATGAAGGCTGAATTTCAGGAAGGAGTAGATTATATATATTCTCTATTCTTAGAAGATTAGCAATTTTTAACACTGACTGAAAATAAGGATACAGAGAATCCAACTAAATTTTTTATCTGTCTTCTGTGGTCCTGCTTCCTAATATGGTATTGCACAGGTTTTTTTCATGCACAGTTGTGCTTTCAACATGTATTTAGTATCTGAAATATGGCCGAGGGATTAGCAACACTTCTAGCACTCTACTGCAGCTGTGGTGTTTTCAATCACTGCAGGGCTGGTCAATCAGATGAAGATATGCTTGTGTGCACACATACACATGTGCAATGGGGAAATGTTTTTTTGATGGGTGAGAAAACAGAGAGACAGGCATATTGTCCCTGTCCATGTAATCTTTGACTAATTGACTCATTAATGTTCTAATACAAAATGATCACTACAATAATTTAAAATAAAGCGTTCCCAGCTTGTCTTTCTTTTGACTTTCTATGTTGTCTTCTTCCTTGAGACATTCATAGCTATTCCCACCAACTAGTTTCTGATTTTTTTTAGGATAGGACTTACTAAAAACATTTATTTTCTTTCCTTGTAAACACATATTAACAAGCATATGTTAAGAGCTGATACTAGGGCAATATTGAATGATTTTTCAGCAATGTTTCAGTATTCCTCAGATATAAATTTTGATAAGGTTTTGTGACAACCTTCAACCTCAAAAATAAGGTATTGAAAAGAGGGAAATGATTTGTGCAACAAATAATACAAATTCCCTCTTGCTTTCATTCTAAAATTCAAAGCTGACTAAGCACAACTTTTGTGAAAGTAACTATTAACTCAGAGACTTTCATCCCCTAAACAGCTATTGAATTGGCAAAAAGGACCCCTTCTTAGCATCAGTGAGCACTTTGCTAGTTTCCTAAAAACCTGCATGCTTTTTTTTTCCCTAAGACTTTCCTTCAAATAATCTTCTAATAAGTATTCAGTTCTTTTCGGTGGATAGAAGGTAAATTCCTTTGGGGCATGTATGTATGTGTGTGACTCTAAGTGCAATTTGAGCATCTGTGTGCCAGATTCAGCTGTTTAACAGATGAGAGATTTCTAGATCTCTTGCTGTGCTAGACATACTGACCTATGTGAATAGGAAGATTTTCCCATGGGACATATGCGTATGGAGCATTCCTCAGCAGGCTACCTTAAAAGTGTTTTAAGCAGTTTTAAAAAAAAAGTCATCTCCAGCTGGAACAAGCTTTACCTGGAGCTGGATGTTTAGGAAGAGGAAGATAAAGTTGTAGATATAACCCACACCTAGAGGGTTACCTTCAGAACAGCTGACTGATTGAGACACAGGAAGGTGGGAATGTTTTTCTGGAGATAATATTCCCATCTTCATTCCTTTTACTACTGATACTATTGGAGAAGCATATGATGGTGGTCTGCTTTACAGACAGGAACAAATAAGACCATCAGCTTTTTGACCAGAGGACATTTCCTAGACATGTCAGATTCAACAAGTCCATCTGTTCATGCACTTCAAATAACTATTTGGAAGGATAAAGCCCAGAAATCTTGTGCTTCAAAGACAACATTTGTGATCCTAATTATTCCTAGGCAACAAGGTAAGACATGGGTCGTCGGCATTTCTGCCTTGAGAAGAAAGCTAGATTTTTCTCTGTATAGGCTCTGGCTTTGGTTTAGCTCATTATCACTGACACAGAGCCAAGAAACAAAGCAAGAATAAGTGAAACAGGCTGACAAGAATGTTTCAAGTTAGAGATAGTACAACAAGCGGGCAAGCTTTGGAGGCAAAAAGAAAACCTAGACTAACAAAACTATGTTTGTATTTAACCCTAATGTACATTTAACTTTACAGGAAAGAAAAAAAAAATAGATAAAAAGTTATAGCAATGCTTCAGAATGCACAGGATTTATTAGGATTGTATAGCTGTACTCAAGGAGCTGTTCAGCTGAAGGTGGTACGTTTTCAGGGAACTCCACTGCTTGATGTAGACTAATTGATTGAAAAGCTTCATGTTGACTTTAATGTGTGCTTTTCATAAAAGGTGAATAACTTGGTGAGAGAAGATGACCTCCTTATTATCTGAAAGACGAAATCTTAATCTAGTTAGCTAGATTACCGGTGACCTCCAGTTCCCACCTATCCCCATGTAGCTAGTCTTGTTCTAGGGAAAAGGAGAGTTGTTCACTGTTTTTAATTAAAATTCCCACTGCTTACTTTATAAACCTGACAGCAACTATCATGTCTTTAAGAAATATGGTACTAATACATCAAACACATTGGTGTTAATGTGTCAAATATTTCTCATGAAGTTACAGAAGTTTTTCTAACTTCACACAAGGAAAATGAATTGCTGAAAACTAAAAACAATTCTCCCATGACACACAATCCTTGCTCAAAGGAACACGTGTAAACGTAATATTGGTAAACTAAATCAAATGAGTTAGGTGATTTTTGAAGAAGAGATTTTTGAAGATTCCTCATGCATTCCTATTCCTCATGCATTCCTATTCCTCCTGCATTTACTTCTTTTGACAGTTTTTCCAATGATAGAATATTACACTTCTTTGATAATCTATCTGTCTTTGAGACTGATGCATTTTTACAGAACTTGTAAAATTTTTAAGAGATAGAAATTTTGTATGGAGGTTTACAGACTTTTGCTTCATGACACTTAGTTAAAACTTGATGGAGCCATGTGAGACTGAATGAAGGCTGAAAAATGTCACCACGTCTGACTGCAATTAAGTCAGTTTGAATTACAGAAATAAAATCAAAGATCAGAAATTAAACTTTTCCCTTCAGTTTTTGGCTCCACAATATTGGCTCTTTTAAACCAAATACCAGCACTGAGGGATCCCAGAGTGGAGATGGAAGCTCCCAGCATTGTGGCACTTTGAAAACAAAGCTGCACAATATACCAGAAAATGTGTTTGTAAGAAGTACAGATCATGGGCAGAAGGTAAGTTGACTAAGCTAATGGATTTTTGTCTTCCTCTCTCCTTCATTTCTTAAGTTCTGTGAATTCAAGGTAATTGTCAACTGCATTGTGAAGGTTTTCATCTTGAAAAATGTCATTTGCCCTGACTACTAATCAATCCATACTGTGTTATCATAGAGTGTAACCACATAGTAAGTGACTTCACTTTTCCCTAATAATCATTCCAGGGCAAAGACAGAACCCACTCACTTAAAGTAATGGGAGGCCTTTGGCATATTTCTGGATCCTTCACACATGAGACTATAAACAAGAGTCTTTCTGAGTCAGTGCAGATATTTATTTTTCACTAAAAGAAAAAGGAGGAAGAAGTATCTGAGAGCTGCGAATACTTCCTCTCCTCATTCTCATAACATTTCAGGGCATGACCTGTTTGAAGGTATTTCCACCCTGAAAAGTGTCAGCATAAGGTATTCAGTCTTATAAAAGATCAGTCCCATAAAAGACGGAATTCACACTTCTTATTAAAAGTAAATAAATACATACATAAACACATAAAAATTGAGAAGTCTTTAGGTAAAAAAAATAGTAAAATGTTGGGATATTTTAGGGGCTGACTTGACAGTGTTGAGCAAACACAGATAATTACGCCTTTATAGCAACAGGCTGAGTTCAAAGTTTCACCATGATAGAGGGATATGCACATTAAATTTAAGTACAACTTAGTTGTTTATCCAAACATAAACTCATTAAAATCTGTTTATACTACAGATTTTGCATGGCTGACTGTGCAATTAACACAAATACCTATTTTAATGTAGGATGAACTGTCAAATAGTAAAAAGTTCTGTAAAAGTCTAAGCAGAAAAGGCAACTATTTCATTAGGAAATTAAACACGGAAGAATCTTAACCATAATAATTTTATTTATTTATTTATTATGAAACAACAAAGACTAGGTAAAACTACAACAAGAATTAAATGAAGATCTCAGAGCAAATTTCTAAGATCAGTGAATCTAGAATGAAAAGATCCATACAGATAGAGGAAGAAAATAATATGCTTTTATTTGGAACAGGATTTTTTTAAATTGTGTTTTCTCTAACATGGTAAAATGATCATTAGAAAATTATTTCCCATATCTGCTTTCCCATTTCTAGGAGGAAAAAAAGATAAATAAATCTTAACTATTACAAGGTTAATGCACAGAAGACAATGAAACTGAAAAAGAATGCAGACACTTCCCTGATTCAGACATGCTAGAAATTATACCCTTTCCCAGGAGAACAAACTTCCCTTTGCACTTTCCTACAATATTTTCTGCTTGACTGCAACTCTCAAGTTTTCCAGTAAAATAAATAGATGAGCTATCTCCGCTAATTTATATTTGGAGATCTAGGAATTTTGTCTGATTTATTGCAGAATAATTAGATTGAAATAGACCTCCTTCTATCATTGAGTCCACCCCCTCTTTCTCAAGTGTCAAGATTGTTGTTTTCAGATAAAAAGTTACAGGAAAAGTAATAAATGCTGAATAAACAATTTGGCCAAAACTTAATATCATACTTTACTAGAAAGTCTACTCCAAATTTAGGATGTAATTGATTTTAGTTTAGTTTTTTAAAATAATTTCATTTTCATTTTATTTAATAGGGGTTTTTTTGTTGCTGTTTTTACTTACATAATTTCAAGGTGTCTTTATTGAAATCATAAAACATATACATATACATGATATACATATACACATATACATAATGTTATGTTTCTATAATGTATTAAAATATACCATTCTGATAAGAGGCTATTTTCATATGCTCAGTGTTTACTTGCTTTAATCAGGAGAAATCTGAGTGGGATTTATTCTGAGGTATTAACAAAAGTCCTTATCTTTGACTCTCTGCACTCTCTTTTCTCTTGAAATATGACCTTGGAATGATTTAACTTCCTGCCAAACTATGGTTTTGAAGTTCAGTTGCAGTTTGCCAAATACAGCACTTTCATCTAAAGCATTAAAATGCAGCAAATGTTTAATACAAACTTTCTGGTTCACGATTTTCCTTCTGTAGTACCTCCACTGAACCCGAAGTGCTTTTATCTCTGACTATGGACTACTGTTGATCTTATTTGCTATATGATTTATTTAATTGCTATTTTATACTACAAAGTAGATTGGATATATTCAACAGTTAAAAATATTTAAAATATCCCCCTTGAAGATTACTTTGAAATTAGTTTTGAACCTCATTGAGCTTCAGATCTGAAACCCTGTATTAGATACACATCTCTGGAAACTTATATGACACTGGTGGGACAGTAGTATGATATAATATGAGGTATCACAAGGAGTAGCTCAGCGGCTGATTTACAGGAAGCTGCGGTACACTTGGTGCATCCAGTAGATGCCACTGGATCCTTTGCTGGCAGCCAACCCCTGAGGTCACATCCCTGTTGACGTTCCAGGTACAGACCATGTCACTTGCACAGACAAACGTATGTGCATGTTCATACATACACACGTGCACACACATATACACTTACACACACCCACACCAAGCTGACTGTGATAGCTCTGGTTCCCCAGATGCCAATACATGGTCTTGATGTTAGAGATCCCCTCAAATACTTGCTCCCAGTCTACTTTGCCTACTCACCAGTCAGTCCAGCTTGATCTTCACTAGCAATCACACTTATACATTCACACTCTCTCCATTTCCTGGTAACATTGACACACAGGCCCTCCAACCCATCATCTGACACTAGCTACTGCCCTTAGACCTCAAACACACACAGACAGAATAGAAAGACCTTGACTGTGCGAGAGTTAGAAATCGTAGAATCTGCTGAGCTGGAAAGGACTCATCAGAATCATCAAGCTCAACTCTTGTCCCTATGTAGGGGCAGTCCCAGAATCAAACCATATGCCTGAGAGTTTCATCCAAATGCTTAGTGAATGCAGACAGGCTTGGTGCTGGTCCCCACTTCCCTGGGGAACCTGTTCCACTGCTCAACCACCTTCTTGGTGAAAAACTTTTTCCTATTATCTAATCTAAACCTCCCCGGATTCAGCTTCCTACCATTTCCCCAAGTCTTGCCTTTGATCACAGGACTGAAGAAATTAGTGCCAGTCCCATCTCTCCCCTTTATGAAGAAACCATGGACCTCTATGAGGTCACCCCTCAGCCTCCTTTTCTCCAAACTGAACAATCCAAGCGACATCAGCCACTCCTCATAAATCATCCCTTCCAGACCCTCCACCATCCTCATGTACATCTCCTTTGGATGCTCTCCAATAGCTTGATGGCTCAGGGTGTGGCCATACCAGAGCAGAGTGGGACAATCACCTCCCTTGACTGGCTGGTGATTCTGAGCTTGATGGACCCCAGGACATGGTTGTCCCTCCTGGCCGCCAGGGCACACTGCTGGCTTATGTTCATTTTGCCATCAACTAGGACCCCCAGGTCCCTCTCCACCACACTGCTCTCCATTCACTCATTCCCAAGTCTGTACTTACCAACAAGGTTGCCCCATCCTAGGTGAAGAATTTGGCACTTGCCCCTGTTAAACTCCATGTGGCTGATGACTGGCCATCTCTCTAACCTGTTGAGGTCTCTCTGCAGGGCCTTCCTGCCCTCAAGGGAGATAACCACTCCTCCCGGTTTTGTGTCAACTGCAAAATTGATTCAAATTACTTCCAGTCCTGGGTCCAAGTCTGAAGATGTTGAAGAGGACAGGGCCCAGGATGGAGCCCTGTGGGACCCCACCAGTGACTGGTCTTTAGACTGATACTAGCCCATTCACTGTCACTCTGTGTTGGACCTTTGAGACAGTTGTTCACCCATTTATATACCATGGTTGTCCAGCACAGAGCTTTTGTCTAGGGTGATATTATGAAAGACAGTATCAAAAGCTTTCCTCAAGTCCAGAAATATTACATCCACTGGCTTCCCTTGATCAACCAAGTGGGGTTAATTTATCATAAAAAGGAGAATTAGGCTTGACAAGGAGGACTTTCCACTCATGAAGCCATGTTGGCTGTGACCAGTGACTGCATTGTCCTCCAGTTCTTTTTCAATATCTCTCAGAATAACCTTTTCCATAATTTTGCCAGGCACTAAAATTAGACTGACTGTGCTGTAGTTTCTAGGTTCTTTCTTCTTGCCCTTCTTGAATGTTGGAACATTAACCAGCTTCCAGTCAACAGGGATCTCTCCAGATTTCCAAGACCTCCCAAATATAATGGAGAGGCCTAGCAATAATATCACCCAGGTCTTTGAGGAGTCTTAGATGTATCCCAACAGACTCCACAGACTTGTAGGGATCTAACTGTAGCAGCAAATCTCTTAAAAGCTTAAGTTCAGCTAAGGGCTGATCCCTGTTGCAATCATGGTCCTCCAGTTCTGGGCACTCAGGTCCCCTTGATCAATGGATGGATCAGTGTTGAAGATGGAGACAAATAATTCAGTAAATACCTCTGCTTTTTCTATATGCCTGTTGGTGAGGTGACCACCCTTGTCCTGTAAAGGACTGATATTGTCCTTTTGAAATGGAATTAAATAGGAAGACAGGACAGACTGTACTGTTCAGATGTAGGTCAAGCCAGATAAGGTTACTGACCTCTTCACACATTACCAGTCTCTTTCATCCAGTTATGTCTCCATTGTGTTGTCCTTGTTGCTCCCCAGAGACCATTCTTTCTCTACAGCTAGTTCAGGTGGGCAGTTTTAGCTTTAAACTAATGGGAGAATGATGTTGTCAATGTGAAGATGATGCAAATAGCCTACCTTTTGTTCAGAGCAACTGAGATAACTTCACAAAACTTCATGCAGTCAGATAATTTGGGTTCTAAGTTGTCTTGCCAGAGGAACAGTTTTTTCCCTCATATAGTACTTTAGGAAAGTCTTGATGATAGATTCTCTGATAGGAAGGTAGATAATTTATCTTATGGTGTTGGCCACTTATAGTCTGAACATTTTGAAAAGATTAAATTTTTAAAAAATCTCTGTAGGGATCTGCTTGCTTCAAATACTTTTTATAATAAACATATTATTTATATTGCTTAATATTCAGGATGGACTCTGCAGAGCTGATTTTCAACTGACATGTAATTTCACTCAGATGAAGAATGTAATAAAATTATTATAACTCAGCTATCATCATGACTAGGACTGTTCTATAAGCATTAAAAAGTTCTTCATGAGGTAAGTGATAGAAATGAAGTTGAATATGGAGCTTTATATTATGAAATCCTCAATTTTACAATGCTATTAATGTAACTATTATATTTTATCTACATAGATTTCTTAATGAGAATTAAACTCTAAAAAAAATACCAACAAAAGGATGAATCACTAACAATCACAGTTAAAGTTCCTATTGAAATAGAAAGTTAAAAAAAAAACCCAAAAACCTAAGCTTTGGGTTTTTTTATTTTTTGCCACCATGTCAGAGGTTACCAAAAGGTCATTAACCTTTTTGCACAGAGTTTAAATCAGTTCAGTGCTCTTTTGATGTGAGAAACTTGAAACAAAAGATCTTTTGTACTTAGCATCCTAGTTATGTCTGTTTAAGAAGGAACATTGAATATAAGGAAAGAAGGGAAAAAAAAAAAAGGCTGACATTTCTATCATAGGTTAACAAAAGTTAATCATTCAGGCAGATTACAAAAACTGTATTGATTTCTATCATGTTGTCTAGCATGAGGCCTCCAAACTGAAGAAATTAAGGCAATCTAAGGGAACAAATTTGTCATAGAAAGACCTTAAACTTTGGAGCTGCATCACAGGTATCAACATTGATATAACCTATGTCTAAACCTATATGAAGTAAATTAGTGCCCTTCTATTTTTTTTTTTTTTTTTAATGCAGAACAGCATTCCAAGTTTTAATTTAAAGATTTAGCATATTTCACGCTTTATAGAAAATGACTTGAATATATTTATCTTGCAGCTAAGATTTTACATTTTAAATATTCATATTTAAAATTTTATTCCAGCAAATCCATTTTTTAGGTAAAATTTTAGGATAATTTGAATTTTAGATTTTGTTTTACCCTATTTTATGAAACTGTAATAGGCTAGGCCATGTCACATATAACAGAGCTATGTTCTCTTGGTCAGTCAAAGGAATATTAAAGAATGAGGACTGACGTATCCATAGTAACAGATAAAATATTTACAAGTCTGACCAATCTCATGAGAATGAGCTTGAGGGAGGTCTCTGATTAAATGTGAAAGGATTTTGGTTTTTAAATAGATACAGTTTTCTTTATTTCTCACAGAAACTTCTAGGACTTTTTTTTTTCTTCTTCTAATACGTGTAAAATGCAACATCTGCATTAGTCAACTCTGCATCCTCCTGTATCTTAGATTCACTAAATCAGAGCTT
This sequence comes from Florisuga fusca, assembly GCA_038090715.1. Classification (NCBI taxonomy): domain Eukaryota; kingdom Metazoa; phylum Chordata; class Aves; order Apodiformes; family Trochilidae; genus Florisuga; species Florisuga fusca. Next base: position 23,488,461 of record JAAWXA010000012.1, read on the forward strand.
CCCAAGGCAATTACTTGTCTATATGCCACAGCTGATACTCCCAAGCAGTTTGACATTTCATCTAGTGAAATTACTATAGTATGTGTGTCTCTGAGCAAGATAAAAGCTTTTCATCTTGCTAATGCAACAGTATCATGTCATTTTGGCAAATCAGATATGTCCTATTGTGAAAAGAGCTAAGTTTTCCACTGCATACCTTATAACTCCTTGAAGGATGCCATGTAAAAAGAGATGTGAGTGAATAAAGTCCTTGCACCCTTTACATAAGCTACATACAGCCTCGTCCTTAGAAATCCATTCTCAGATCTTTCCTGGCACATTTTTTGTGTACAAAATGCACAGTTTGTGATATAAATATAGCTAAAAGTCTGGGAGTGATTCATACCCTCTCTGTATGAGAACTATCACTCTATTTGGTGCAAAAAATAGGGAACATTTATTTTATGGCATTTAAGATATAGAAGTTGATTGATAAAAGCCAGGAAATAGCTGAAGGTGTCATTCTAGTGTTACAAAGCTATTGATCCCAGGCCTATGTAAGTGCTTTGTCCTCTCTCTGTTTTGACACAAATTTCACAAAAAAATTTAAGGGGGCTGTCTGAACACTTGTTACACTTGACAAGAATGTTTGTCCCAATAAGAAACATACTCCTTCCTCTGAAGAAAACTCCTATTTAGGAGGATCACAGTTGAGATGTAATTTCCAGACTACATAAGTCTCTGAAAACATAATGTGAAGCCAGTAAGTAGAAACTAGATTTACATATTAATTTTTTACAATTAATATTATTAAAAATAAATCAGCAAGCGAAAAAAAACCCAAAATAAACAAACAAACAAAAAACCTCCCCAAAAACCCCAAACAAACAAACAAAGAAACCCCCAAACCAAACCAAAACAAAAACCAGGTAAATATTGTAGTTCATAAAGGGCATGTCAAAAGCCTTACAACTTCTATAACCATGATGTTTCTTGTAATATTGGAATGAGGACATGACATTGTCTGGAATGGATTGCTTGATTTTTGTTTCAATGCATGAAAGATTGAAGGACACCCAAGTTGTGCCTAAAGGTTCATTTAAAAATCTTTCAGACAAGTGCAAGTCCAAATTTTAAACCCTATATTCTTCCTTCCTTATATTTCTGCTACCAAGAAGATGAGGCTGTCTATAGACAGATAAGAGAAGCTCCACATTAACAAGACCATGGGGGATTTCAACCACCCCAATATCTGTTGGAGAGACTACACAGCAAAGCACTAGAAATCAAGGAGGTTCCTGGAATCATGGAGATAATTTCCTTCTCCAAGCAGCAGAGGAGCTAACAAGAGCAGGCTGATGGTCAACATGAATCTTAAGGGTAGCCTTGGCTGCAGGACAAAATTCTGGAACAACAAAGGGCAACAAAGGGTACAGAGCAAGCTCACTGTCCTGGACTTCATATGGGCATACTTTGGCCTCTTCTGGGGTTTGATTAGTAGGGTTTGATGGAGTAAAATCTTGGATGGAAGAGGAACTCAAGAAATCTAGTTAATATCCATGGATCAGCTGCTCCAAGTCCAGAAGCAACAAGTCCCAACAGAGAGGAAGGTGGGCAAAACAATATGGATGAACAAGGAGCTCTTGGACAAACTCAGGCACACAAAAAAAACCCCAAACTATAAAGGGTGGAGGCAAGAATAGATAGCCTAGGAGCTATAAAGAAATTGTCCAAGAATCCAAGGACCATATTACAAACGGTAAAACCCACATAAAATTCACTCTTTTCATCTTTCCATTCCAGGATTAAAAAAATGCTTCTACCAGCACACTAGCAATAAAAGGAAGACTGAGGAAAATGTGGGCCATCTAGTCATGAAGGATATGGAGAAGGCTGAGGTACTCATTCATTTTGCCTCAGTGATCACAAACAAGGGATGTAGCTGTACCACCCAAGTTGCAAAAGGCAAAGGAAGGGACTGGGAGAAGGAATATCTGCCCACTGTAGGAGGAGAGCAGGTTGAAGAATATCTAAAGAACCTGAAAGTTCACAAGTCCATGGGATTTGATTAAATACATCCACAGTTCCAGAGAGAACTGTTGGATGAAGCTTCAAAACAGCATTCCATCACAGTGGAGAAGTCATGGCAGGCTTGTTACAATCCCACTGACTGAAAAAGGTGAACCATTACAGCCATTTTCAAAAAGAGAAACAAGAAATACCTGAGGAACTACAGCCCACTAAGCTTCACCACTGTGCCTGGCAAAATCATGGGGCAGATCCTCCAGAAGATTCTGCTAAGGCACATGAAAAATGAGGAGGTGATTGTTGCCAATTAACATAGGGAAAAGTGGATGAGTGGATGATGAAAGAGCATCTGACATAATTTACCTGAATGTGTGCAAAACATTCAACATTGCCTTGCTGAAGCTCCTGGTCTCTAAATTGTAAAGTATGGTTTCAATAAATCGACCATTTGGTAGATAAAGATTTGGCTGGTTGCCCATGCTCAAAGAGTTATGTTCAATATCTCAGTGTCCAAATGGAGACCAGTGGTGAGTGCCATTCTCTAGGGGTCAGTACTGAGACTGGTGCTGTTTAACATCTTTGTCAGTGACACTGAAATTGGGATTCTCAACAAGTTTGTTGACATCAGGCTGTGTAGTGTGATTAGAACATTGGAGGGAATGGGTGCCATCCAGGGAGACCTTGACAGGCTTGAGAATCAAGACTTTGTCAACCTCATGAAGTTCAATAAGGCCAAGTACAACATCCAGCACATGGGTTAGAGCACATGCCAAACAAAGATACAAGCTGGGCAGTGAAAGTTTTGAGACCAGCCTTGAGGAGAAAGATTTGCGGGTGTTGGTTGAAGAGAAGCTCAACTTGAGCTGGAAATGTGCACTTGCAGCCCAGAGAGCCAACCATATCCTGGGTTGCATAATAAAAACGTGGCCAACAGGCCAAGGGAGGTGATTCTACCCCTCTGCTCTGCTCTCATGAGACCCCACCTGGAATACTGTATCCAGTTCTGGGACCCCCATCAAGAGAAGGACATGGAGCTATTGGAGCAAGTCCAGAAGAATTCCACAAACATAGTCAGATGCCTCTGGGGGAAGGGGGTTGTTCAGTTTTGGCTTTCTTTCATATCAGTAGAACAGGTGTTGACACAGATTTAGCTGGGCAGTATCCCACCCTCTCTCCTGTGGTGACATGAATTACTAATGGAAAAATCTAGTTGCCTTGGGGTTTTGGTGGCCCAACTGTAAATTGACAAGATTCTAACATATATTAAGATCTTCACATTGTTCTGTTAGAAACAATCTCACTTGTCGATGTTTGAATAAACCTAGTACTTCCAATTTTCTGATAGATGGTATGTTCTTATTCTATAATTGACTGCCATCACTGTCTTATGAGATAAATAGACTTTTAGAAGAGAAAGACCATATAGGATCAACCAGGACTTTGTTCAGATTGTTGAGGACAGTTGTGAAAGTGGCAATGGAAGAAGAGAAGCTGGCACAGAAAAATATGGTGAAGAGGAGGAGATGAAGGCAGAACCAATGATTTAAAAGTGAGAAGACACTTCTACAGAGGAGGCAGGTCAGAAGAAGTAGACTTGGAAAACACATGATATAAAAGAGAGGAGGATTTTGGCAACATTGTCTAGAACTTGTTACAAAATGAAGTGAAAATACCACATGCTGGTGAAGAGAGGGGAAAGTAGAAAAGGGAAATAGAGTAGAAAGCAGATAAAGAAAAGAGAAAAACTATCTTTTTTTTTTTTTTTTTTTTTTTTTTTTTAAAACTTCTTTTTTTGTGTCATCCAAGGGGGAAGTTGAACAAAATAATTTAAAAGAATGTCTGGCTTCTTATACACCTCCATCCTTTCTGTCTCCCAGACTTGAACTTGATATGCATGGAGGAAAATAGTTTTTTCATCCTCTTTGCTGCTGGATTGTCATCTTGGCATGCAAAGTGCATGTCATAGGACATCCATTACAGAGGGTGAAGGACACTAACCTGTGCTAAATATAATGAGGATACATTTGGCCTGAGTAAAACAAACTCATATCGTCAGTGTCAATACAGAGAACAAAATTTTTTCATTTGAGTAATGGATTCACTGAAGAAATATCACTATATAAGCAGTGGTTAAATAGCAGATACAATGGTCATGAAATAAAAGGTCTGACATAACATTTCTAGTCATCTGTGTTAAACAGATATCTCTATTATTGTCCTGGTTTGTGCCAGGATAATGTTAATATTCTGTCTTGTAATTTTGCTTTCATCTAAGTCTCTTCTAAGTAGCTGCACTTGCTGAAATTAACAGCAAGTTGCTCATTCAGTCTCTGCTTCTAGGACTGATAACTCAATGTTTATACTTATGGATTGGGAATGGCATGCAGAACCAATGCTACTGCTTCATTCTGAGGAACATCTTATGCTCTGGAAAGGGAAAAGGGTAAAGAGGTCACACCTGCAACCCTCCTTTAGGGAGGAGCAGGCAAAATAAATGACCAAAATTGACCAATTGGTGTATTCCATCCCATATGCATCGTCCTCAGTAGGATCAAGAGAGTCAAAACCCTTCCCTTTCCTTTGTCCTTTCTCTTCACCCTTCTTCGCCCATTCCTGTTTGTTTTGGTAATCTGGGAGGATTCTGTTCATCTGCTTGTGGTACAAATGGAGCCAGCCTGAATCTGTGTGTTCCTGCCTCCAGTTCCCGTCTAGCCTGGGCATTCCCAGGGCTGCCCTGGAGCCTCAGTGGTGATGTGAGTGTGTCTGAGAGAAAGAGGGAAGGAATGTGATATTGGTTTTCTGTATATTTGCATACATTTGATAATATTTCCTTTTTATCATTACAGTTTCATCAAAGCTTTGTAGCTTAGTTTCCAACCCATAAGTCTCTTCCCCTTATTCTGTCTCCTTTCCTTATCAGGGAGGGGGATTGATAGAGAACATCCGTCATTTGGTTAATTGCTGGCTCAGCATTAAACAGCGACAATTATTTACATTATGCTTAAAGAACTTTCCTTAACTTTGAGTAGCAGTTATGCTATGAAATTTACTAAGGCTGCTAAAAGCCCTATGTTGTGGTAATATCTACTACAATTATGGACACCTGTGTTGGAGCAGGCACTGCACTCTTTGCTGTTTTTGACTTTTAGACTACTAAAGACAGGGAAGGAAATGACAGATTTTTAAAAATACTTGGGTACACAGCTTCTCTTTAAAACCTTCAAGAAGGTGACTGTCTCTGCAAATAAATAATAGCTAGCACCTTTTTGATATTCCTTGAGCATATATTGGGTTACTGGTAAAACTGAGTGAGGAAGACCTTAATTTACATGATAGCATTAGTATCTGATACTTTTTGGTTTGTTATAGCAATGTTGTAAAAGCAAATCCCTAAGTATTTCTGTTAGCATGCCTTCCCCCCTTCTATGCCTGCAAAAGCTATAGAATATTTGCAAGCAAGATCCAGTGACCATGCTCTTTACTTCTGAATTTAGAGATCAGTTTTCCTCACCCTTATTCCCAATATCTTGTGTTCCTTCAACAAATGGAGACAACAGCACCTCTTTAGGGGTCTGAAGGAAAGTTAAAAAACCCCCAAAATTTAGGGATAAACAGTTTCCCAAAGCTTTGTTGACTTGACATGAGAAATAGAGAAATAGAAACTGTCACTTAGTGGAGCGAATGATAGATCAAATTATGTGTCCGATATCAAAAAGAGGTTGGAAGTATGATTATTTTTCCTTTTTAATTACTGAAATGAGCCTGCACTAAGTGAAGTAGGAGGAGAGCAGAAAGTTAGAGGAGAGGGAATATAAGTAAGAGGATTAGGCTGGCAATGAGTTTTGCTGCTGTAAGTACAAGTTTCACCTTAAGATCATTTCCATGACCTGACCGACCACTTGCAGATGAATCTTTTTGCTAATATCTAAGCTAAATAAGATTATGTTTGATCTAAGTATATGATTTTGATTTGTCCCCTTAATGTCCCCCTATGACCTTTTAAAACATAAAACACTTAACTGGGGGAATTAGCAAGGTTTCTGATACCCACTTGTTTTGGCCCTGTATTTTTGTTGTTAGTCACAAAAACTCCATCAATGAAATGTGAAAATTATTTTTTGTGGCATTTGACTCTATCAGATTCCATGGGCCTTTTTTCTTTTTGTCAGCTTCATGTTTGCCTCCATCTGTGACAAACTGGGATGCTGCTCATTTTTTGCTGTTTTCCTTTTCCTCTGATTCTCTCAAAGTTTTGAGGAATATTAATGGATTTTCTATTTTTCAAGGAGTTTTACATCCAGAATTTCCCCACTGATTATTGGAGAAACAGGTTTCATTGCCTGTGACTCTACTGCTTAGAAACTGCACTGATAGTAATATTTTTATTTTCTACGTGTGCATCCCTGGGAAGTAGAAAGCGAATAGTGGGTTTTAGTCTTCCTCTTCTGCAAACCTATTTAGAAACATAACAAAAAAACCAAACAAAACAAACATTGTACCAATAAATATCTGTAAGTGAGAATATAGAGTGTTTGTAGGCTTCATATTTCAAGTCCACCTATATCTACATGTCCTGGTTTGGGACAGGATAAAGATGATTTTCTGGTTTGTACTTTTGCTTTCAGCTAAGTCTCTTGTAAGTAGTTGCACTTGCTGAAATTAACAGCAAGTTTCTCAGACAGTGTCTGCTTCTGGGACTGATAACGCTCTATGTTTATAGTTACTGCCAGAGACTGGTGTGCAGAGCCAAGGACACTGCTCAGCTCTGAGGAACATTTTTACCCTCCAGGAGGAGTAAAGAGGTCACACCTGAAACCCTCCTTTGGGGAGGACCAGACAAGATGGATGCCAGAACTGACCAAACAGAGTATTCCATCCCCTACACATCAGTATGAATTTGATTAGTATGAAGTATACATTCATACACTCAGTATGAATTTGAGGGATCACAAGGGTCAAACCCATTCCTGCCCTTCCTGCTCTTCCTGCCCTTCCTTCACCAGTCCCTGTTTGCTTCAGCATCCTGGGAGGATTCCATCCTTTTGTCTGTCTGTGGTCCTGATCCATGCCAGCCTGAATCTGTGTGTTCCTGCCTCCAGCTCCTGACTGCTGCTGACTCCAGGAGTCCAGCCTGAACTTTCCCAGGGCTGCCCTGCAGCCTCAGTGGTGACGTGAGAGTTATTGGGAAGAAAGGGGGGAGGAACGTGGTATCAATTTTCGTGTACATTTGTATATATTTAGTAATTTTTCCTATTTATCATTACTGTTTCATTAAAGTTGTGTAGTTTAGTTTCCAACCCCTAAGTCTCTCTCCCTTATTCTCTCTCCTTTATCTATCAGGGAGGAGAGGGGGTTAATAGAGAGCATCTGTTATTCGGTTTAATTGACAGGCCAGTGTTAAACAGTGGCATACATTGGCTGACACACTTGCATTGGTTGCGATATCATATACATATAAAACATCTAGGTGTTACATTGCAGTGTCCTTGTTTGCTCAGCTCTACAACATATAATTTTGAGCTCTTCACAATCATTCTACAATTTTAGTGCTGCTTACAACACCACTTTCAAATAATTCTGAGAGATATTTGATCACGTATTTCCAGTAACTTTTCCGAATACCAGTAATGAGTCCCATGATATTACATTCATTTTCTATTAGTTTTATTAATTTACAAACGTTTTACATTAGTTCATGACAACTATTTTATCTAGAATTTATCAATTCATACATAATAAACGAATGATGATCCCTTCTATGACTTCAATTTAGCTGTCATTTATTGTTATCTGTCATGTAACTAATGAAAAATATACAAAATGAGTATTTATTACCTTACCATACAACAAATGAAAAAGAGCTTGCTTTGCAGTTTTACAATACACTTATCATTTAAATATTATTTAAATACACTTGTTTGGTACCAGTAGTAATCATAGTACTTAAAAATGAAATATGATTGAATCATAGAGATAGTTCAAAATAACGGACGTTACTGATAGTTTAGGGTACATTTTCAAAGCGGAGTGTATTTTTAGCGTCCAGGCTCCCAGTGATTTTGTTGGGTGTTACAAAGAGCAATCCCTATGCACACCTTTGAAAAATTTCAACTCAGTGTAATGGGTTGCCGTTAGAACTCAAAAAAAAAAAAAAAATTCTCAAACACAGGAGGCCCTCCATCTTTTTGACATATTTCTCTGTGGAAAAAGTAAAAATTGAAAGAGGAAGAAAAACAACACCATCACAAAGAGCCTTTCAATTCTAATATTTCTGCTCTTCTGAAATAATAGATCCATGCTTACTTTTTACTATGTATCATGCTAAGTTTTTTTATGCCTGTCTCATCATTTTTGGTTGTACTAATTGTGATCAGTTTGTGGATTTTCTGATGAGATTTTCTTGAAGTAGACGAGTCCTAACTCTGTATTCAAAACTTGCAGTGGGTGGTAGGAAGATTCTTTATTGTCTATAAATGACAGATACATTACATTAAAATATTTCAGCAGATATTTTGAGCAGAATCCAAAGAAAACTGCCAACACACATTGCAGCTTTGGGCTCATGGAACTTCAACCTCAACAGCTCTTAGTTCCTGATGTTTTGAGGTCCAATTGCTCCTCAAAAGCCTGTGTGGTCCTGAAATTAGTGTTCAAAAATGCTGAAAAGATAAGTTCCAAGGCTCCTTATGCTTTCCACCTGCTTGCAAATAATGACAATATTTTAAAAGAGAGAATAATATTCACAGAATTATTCACATATAATTTTCTGCTTAAATTCGTTATACTTAATACCAGAAATTCCAACAAAATGCAGTGCAGACTTTTCTGGTGTTTATGCTTTGAATTCACCTATCATCATGGCTTGGCTTCGCAAAAGAAGCTTTAAGAAGGGCTCTCCTCATGCTTGCTGCAAGCACACTGATGGCTGATAAGGCCAATGCGGGATAGGCAGTGCAGTTGCAAAAGTCCCAGCAGAAAGTCTCCTGTGAGGGGACAGCCAAGGCACGGTTCTTTCTGTTCTGTCTTTTCTCCTCGAGACTGATTCTGTGTGTGTTCCCAAAGGAGGCAGCAGCATTATGGATGGTGTGTCTCCATGTTTCCTGACTGGAGACCAGAGTGGACACTGCTGGCAGTCAATATGGCCAAAGCTGAGGGGTTGTTTCAGGGAGTCCTTGTATCTCCTCTCTGGGGCTCCTCTGTTGCAGCAGCCGGTGGCAAGTTCACCACAGAGCACAATCTTAGGAAGGCAGTGATCCTCCATCCTGGAGATGTGCCCTGCCCAGCACAGCTGTGCCCTCAGTATCATGGCCTCCATACTGGTGACCCCTGCCTGTTCAAGGACAGTGGCATTGGTCACACAGTCAGTCCTGTGGATGTTTAGGATTGTACGGAGGCAGCACTGATGGAAGGGTTCAAGGAGTTGCAGGTGGTGGCGGAAGATGACCCATGATTCAGACCCATATAAAAGAGCAGACAGTACAATGGCTCTGTAGACACTGATCTTTGTACTTTTCTTCAGGTGTTTATTGCTCCAGACTCTTTTATGAAGTCTTCCAAATGCTCTGTGTGCCTTTGCTAATCTGTTGTCTATCTCTTTGTCGATCTTGGCGTCTGAGGAAATAATGCATCCTAGATGGCTGACCTGCTGGACTGCCTTAAGCTCTGCTTCTCTGCTGGTGATGTGGGGATGATGGAAGTCTTCCTGTGATGCAGACTGGTAAACAACTTCTGTCTTCAAGCTGACTTCCAGCCCAAAAAGATTTGCAGCCTTCTGCAAATCAGGATGTTACGCACTGCAGAGCTGCTTCTGTGTGAGCAACGAGGGCAGCATCGTCAGCAAAAAGCAGCTCTGGGACCTGTTGATTTAGGGTCTTGGTGTGGGCCTACAGTTGCCTTAGGTTGGATAGGCTCCCATCAGTACCACATTAGAAGTAAATGCCATAAATGCCATTTTCTTCGTCGAGGTCTGCCTTGGCCCTTTGGAGAATGATGCTGAAGATTATGAATAGTGCAAGAATGCAGCCTTGTTTCACACCGTTGATTATTGGGAAGGATTTAGAGAGTGCATCCCCATATCTGACTTGGCCCCACTGATCCTCATGTAGCAGGATGATCCTTTTGAGGAACTTGGGGGGACATCCTAATCATCAGGCCCTTTCTACTCACATTGTCAAAAACTTTAGTGAGGTCAATGAATGTCCCATAAAGACCTTTGTTCTGTTCCCTACACTTCTCTTGCAGTTGTCTGAGAACAAATACTATGTCTGTGGTACTCCTATTGGCTCTGAAGCCATCCTGGCTTTCAGGTAGAACTTCCTCTGCTACAGAAGGTATAAATCTATCCAAAAGTATTCTTGCAAGGATTTTTCCAGCAATGGAGAGCAGAGTTGTACCTCAGTAGTTGGAGCAGTTTGATTTTTCTCCTTTCTCTTGTACAGGGTGATGATGACTTCAGCACAGAGATCTGGGGTAATTTGCCTTGTTCCAAACAACTCATAAGGAGCTTGTGAAATTTAGAATTGAGTGCTTGGCCTCCATGTTTCCATACTTCAGATGTGATTTCATCAACCCCAGCTGCTTTGGCAGTTTTCAGCTGCTGTATGGTCTTAATAGTCTCTCCCAAAGTAGAGGCTATGTCCAATTTGGTTTTCACCGGTTTTTGTGTAATGTGCTGAATTGCTGAGCCTTGAACTACATGGCTGACACTGAAGAGAGTCTGAAAATATTTATGCTTTGAATTCACCTATATGCAACGAAGAACTCTCCCTGTGGAGCTACCAGCTGGAATGAATTAGATAACAATATGCAGAAGAACTCACAACTGTTTTAAAGGATGGGATGTAGTTACACATGATGATAAAGAAGGATGTTGCCATCCTGCAGTTGCTGATAAATGGTAGCAAAGGTCCAGATGGACAAACATTAACTTGCCTCTCCTGTCTTCACCTTGAATGGTGTTCATCAGAGATCAGCTAAGCAGAGCAGATTACACAGTAATGTGATTTTAAAATTATTCTCTGTGAGGAATCTTTCTTTGCTTCATTTTTAATGAATTCCACATTCTACATTTCTCTTGTGAGATGACATTTTATCCCACAATTAAAGTCCTGGGTGCTTGTACGCATCTGGAAAGTGAGAGGGTGTGAGGTGGTACAAGAAGCAAGCAGAATTCAGGTTCCTTAAATGTTAGAAATAATCTGGAAAAATAAATGTTTGAATTACTAGTACAAATGCTTCCCTTCCTCCCCAAACTTCTCGTTCCACAAAACAGTAATAACGATAACAACAAGAGGAACTTCTTAGACTGAATAATAAAACATTATTTTTAACTACCCCTAAACAGGAATTGCAGAGGGTTTCCCTGAGGTTATGAAAAATTAAACTTGTGTACCTGAAAAAGAAATTATCTAAAAATTTTGCTAGTGTACATACCAGTTCAACACTCTTTTCAGTGAGTGTAAACCAGTCACTGGATGATCTTAAAAGTTAATGTCAGAGACCCCATCAACTGTGGAAGAAACTTATCTGAAGCCATATATCTGAGATGAGATCAGAGAGAGCTGGGTTCTCATCTTGCTAACCTGAAAATCCCTCCTCTAGTAACACTGAAAAATGTATCAAGGATAAGCATCTAATACACATCTCTCACTCTCTTCCAGCCTGCAAAGAAATGCCTATGGATATACCCAAATAATACTAGACTAGCATTCCATCTAGAGCTAGACATGAATTTGCCACTGAAATGGACAATTTACAAAACTACCAATCTAATCTTTAGGTGATGAATGAGCTATCTGAAGTAGTTATTCAATTTAAAGAATGCATATACATGAATAAAGAGTACATTTTTTGAGTGTTAAGAGAGCAATTAAATAGTACAAGTACTTGAGATACACTGAGTTTTCACTCTATGTACCAAAAAAACATTTAAATTAGTAGGACACTGGTAGGAATAAGAAAGCCTTGAAGACTATATAGTATATGATCAAAATTCACTATTAAAAAAAAAAAAAAGTATAACGTTGTGTACAGATGTAATTGCAAGAAAAGTACTTCTGAAGTAAATTTATGGAGATCACAACTTTTGATTTCTATAAGGCAATTATTTGTGAAATATTCAGTGACACACGATCAAGATACACTTTTAATAAAGAATCTTACATTCAGAAGTAAGACACTTATATCATAAGCTTTTATGAAGATTGTCATGCTGTGGCTGTCCCCCAGAAGGTTCAAACTGGCTGAGAAAGAGCAGGATGTGTGATTAAGGAAAGCACAGTTTAATTCCCCAGTCTCCATAGGTATTATGTAGGAGTGAAATTGCATGTGTCTTTACTAAGGAGACGAGCTGAACTCTTCCTGAGAGTCACTTTTTTACCCATGAATTTTCCCTACAAGCTCCTCTTTCTCACCCATACTAATCTTTTCTTTGGAAGTGCTTGAGAAGGGAACTTATCTCCGCAGGCTTCTGTAAATCATCTTTCAGATAAAAAGAACTCTGAAACAGAGGTAATGGTACTGTAGAAAAATGCTATATTAGTACAGTAGGACAGTAATTTTGTTTTACATGTTTATTACATTGATGTAGGTATCTAGATGTTTGAATAAACCCATAACAATTTTCTGAGCTCCCAAAATTGTTTCACTAGGTTACACGGGAACTGCATTAATTGCAACAAAAAGGAACAGCAAAAACTGTTACAGAATCTTCTGTTCCACTAACCTTTGCAGTTTCAAATTTAGCAATAAATATTTTTTCTTTCAGAACACTACAACTATATGTTATGACATTCATTCAGAAACAAGGAACAGTAAGGCAGAGCAATGGAAAGGAAAAATATAATTTAATGAGATCTTTGTAGAAAACTTCTAAAATTTCAGTTTTGGATCTGTTCTTTGTGACCTGCAAAGTAAAATAATGTTTCTCATGAAAATGTGTTTTTACTTTAGAATTATAATGGTTCTGTGCCTACTCAGGTGAGAAATCCAGGGTGATTCAAATGGTACTGTAATACCTTGACCCTTATGGGACTACTGGGATCGTCAGAGGCATAGTAAAGAGGGAGTATATATCTCTAAACAGAAGTAGATAAATTAATTTTCTTGAAAGTCAGAAAGTTTGGGAACATACCTTTGACTTAATTTTAAGTATAGACTTCTATTGGCTGGTGACCTAAAAAGAAGTCAAAATAAAGAAAACATCTTTGGTTTTACAAGTATAGTGTTAATTCATTTCCTCTTACCTGGGCTATTGAAAATGGGGAAAGCAAAACACATTTGTGACAAGAGGTGAATAAGGTCAGATAATTTCCGGAAGACTAACTCCTTCAAAGTCACGTAAGCTCAATGATACAGAGGCCAGACTCACAGCTACTGATGAATTAAAGGTAGGGTATATCCAGGCAAAGATTAGCTAGACATGAGCTTGTTTCTTTCCTAACTATCAGCCACTGGCCGTTATCAGAGGCAGGGTATTGTGCCAGAGGGATCTTTTGTCAGATTCCATAGAGCAGCCCTTCTGTAAAGTGGACAGAAGTTAAATACAGACAGCTTTATTGCTCTCATGTTACTAGCAATAAACAGTTATCTTTATTAAAACATGTGTTAGAAAAGTTTCAGACTTAAATAAAATTTAAGTTCTACTAAGACCTGCTGTACTCTTATTTTGCCTTTGAAATTTTTAGAACCATATTCTAAATTAGATGAGACCGGAATACTACATATAAAAATGTATCCCTGAATCCATATGTCTACATATACTAAATAAGACATTATACTTATTATACTTGTAGCTGTCACTGTAGGGCTTCTGACCTGTATCCACCATGTCCTGAGAAAACATAACAAGCTTATCTTTTCACAATATATTTGTTTCTTTTTTGGTCCCATCTCAGCCAAATCAACCATTAAGTGGAACAGACAAAGAAATGGAGCTGATGAACACAAAACTGAAACATACAAGTTTTTAATTGCTTAATACAAGTTTTTAATTGCTTAACTTCAATGTCTACCTCTCGAGATGTTGGTGTGACAAGACTTTTCATGATGCTTTTTATTTTGAATTAGGTATTTGTTGTAATTCTACCAATGCATTGAGTCATGATCTTGTAAGCAACAGAATTTTGCATCTTACCTTATGCTCCCCTACTGCCCAAATTTTGATGTAACTTTTCATCACAGGATTGGAACATATTAGACATCTTCCTCCACCAAGAGTCCTGTGCACTGCTACTGGTTTGTTCTCATTTTCTCTGACAAAAGCACTTTGTATGAACTATAAGCAACTCAAGAAACACTAGAATAAATAGGAGCTTAGTAGGCTAATGACTCTCTCAGTGTCTTCATCTTAGCCCAGAAAGTGACTTTTGGTGAGGAGTGAGTGTATGGAAGTTTATCTCATGTACTAAAAGAAATACAGGTGACCTCAAGTGACTTGTTCAAACCCTACAGATTTACACTGCTCTCCTCTGGTAGAGTCTGTATCACTACAACAAAGATTGTCAAGTGAGTGCCACTAGTCCTTCTCTTCACTGAATCTTCTGTGTGTCACAGCTGCAGCCACTGGCTCTGGGAAACACAATGGATAGGGGTGAAGGCAACTGACAGTTTAAGTGCTCAGACAGAATCCTGGTGAAGGCTGTGTACAAGTTCACAGCTATGCAAAACAGCAACCTCTTATTCTGTCTTTTGATTTTGCCTCATTTATTCAACATGAATTGTGTAACCAAAGGGTAACAGACATTTCACTTCTTTTACAGGGTTCACATTGGAAGACTTTTTGCTATGCATTTGGTGTTTGCTTCTCTTGGCATTTCAACAATTTCCTTTTCTTGTCTTGGCTCACTGTCTCAAAAAATGCTCGCATGTTGGAATGAACGACACTTCACTTAGACCAGTTCTTTGTCTGATCTTCTTTGTGTAAGAAATTTGTGTTTATAAATTCACCGAGACCTGGGAAGTAATTTTTTGTTGCTGTTCATTTAGCAAAATCATCCAGTTTTCTTGTGAATTTGTGTCATAGGAAGCATTTGAAAATTGTAGAGATATCAAAATACAGAATAACTGAAGACTGGGAAGGTTATACTATCTCAACTTGTCACAGGCAGTAAAATCCCTTGAGCTAACTTTATATCTTACATTTTGCTCGAAGGAAATGCAACTAATCATTCACAACATCAGCCTTGCTCATACAGACTCATTGTACAGAGCTTGCAAGAGAATCATTTCTTGTCAGGCTGCTCCTCTTTCTCAGAATTTACTAACCAATCAATCCTTGCCTGGAAAAAAAATGGCATTTGTGGATCAGAACCTAATAAGATTTTGGATACATCTAGCTAATGCATAAAATGCATGTGTCACCACATCATACCAAGTTTCTTTTTAGGTCTGCTGACCATTTCACTATAGATACCTTAAGTTTTATGCAACCTTCTGTAACCTTTCTGAAGCTTGTATGTTCAAAATTCGGTAGTTCTGTCTCAGAAACTTTTCTTGATTAAATAAATTAGCTTAGCGATCAAGTTCCTGCCTCGTGTTAAAACTCAGGTTGCCAGCAATTATTCTTCCTGACAAAGAAAAGTTTATTTACCAGTGTCTGCTTGCTACACTGTTCAAATAAATCTGTTTCTAAGTGAAGTGTCTGTTTTACTGCCCAAGACTATCTGAAAAACATGACCACTCAATCCAGTCTCAGATTTACACCTCAGTTCAAAATACACTCAAGTGGATGATGTTGCCTCCAGCCCTGACTGATAATGAACTGATCTGTGATTTGACATTAAACTCAATTATTGGGGGGAAAGGCACCTTTCACATCCACTAGCAAAACTGTCACAGTATTTTCTCTTCCATTACATCAAAGAGACTTCAGGATTGCATTTCTCCGGTTATATTGTTAAAACATTTTAATTTTAAAAAGTCTGCAATTTATTTTTGAATTGTTGATGGGAACCAGGCACAAAAGCTTAGATTTGCATATGAAAGAAACGAGTCTATGATATCTAGCTGTCAGCATTATTTCAAAAGGGATGTAAACCTGCCAAAGACTCTTTAATGTTATAGTACATGCTAGTGACTTACTTCAGACTAAACTGCATAAAAAGAAAACATGGCTTACTCTGTCCTAGTTGCCTTCCAAGAACTTAAGATAAAACTTGTTCAATTTAGCTTTATTTGACTTGAGTGTAAGGATGCTTCAAGTAGTGATACTTCAAGTGCTCAAGGTAAGCAGTATAAATACAACTGATGAAACAAAATTTAAATATTTTTTGCTTACTTGTGCACAAAAGTACTTTATTATAACAGCCCCTCTAGGGTACATGCCTCTTCTGTGTAGGCATATTTAGCCATATGTGCTATGCATGCCCATTCATTTGTGCATTAATATCTTGTTGTGGTGTAAAATTGACGTGAGTAAGTAACTTCCCTGCTCATAACCATTGCCTTAGATGGAAGTATGGCAACTCACACTGGCTCAGTATCCATACATCCATACATCCATACATCCTTCCATCCATCACTGCTCATCTGCACTGTATGTGTAAAAAGACTGCTGCTGTTAGAGTAGACATATGTCTTTTTTATTTGCACAAAATAAATAAATAAATAATTCAAAATTATTTGCATAAAATTTTGAATCTGCATTCTGTTAATTGTATCCTAAGCAGTTGAATGTTACTGACAGGATATTCTTTTTTCCTAATGCAGCCCTTTCCTAGTACCAGTGTGTGTCCTTAATGACAGAAATCTTGCACTAAAGTTTCTTTTCCAACATTGTAATTGAAAGGAAATGTGAATGTTTTTTTCTAGAGCTGATACTGCAGATATGCACAGTCAATTCCCACTCCTTCTTCCAGTGTATTTTGTCTTCTTTCTCTAATTGCTTATAACATTTCCTGAATGTTGCGTGCCACTAACCACTCACTGACCCTGCTCTACCTGAATACCAAATCTGAGGATCTGGTCCAATGCTTTTCATTTTCTTCTGCCTGAAAAATAAAAAAACCAAACAAGATATAGAGACTTCATCCTTACTGAAGTGCTGAACAAATAGATAATAACACCTAAATGAGTAAGTGAATACAAACCAAAATTCAATCATTGTGCTGTCAATTTTGACTGTTTTTGAAACTGCTTTTTTAACATGCATTCTCATGAAGGTGTGTTATCTTTATGAGCAATAGACTCTTCACTTTTTCTGAAACTATACAGGGAGTGAAAGGCTCTAGGACAGTGAAACCACATCAGTACACACAATAACTTTAATATAAATATTTTTAGTTGAGAATTTTCACTTACCTTCCCACTGTTCTAATGTCATCTGTTTTTGTCCTTGGATATGTTTCAAGGTCAGCAATGTGTTGACTATTTTATGTTAACCGGTAACACTTGTACTCTATTGAGTACAGCTTTCTATCCCTCCTGAAATCTAAAAACTCAAACCAGCTTTAACATTTCTAAATATAATACCTATTTTATAGCTCCTAATTTGCTGGGATTCACAACAGGGTATTTTTTCATTAATTCTTTGCCTCAAGCCATTCTTCAACTATAATACTGTTTAACTTATCAGTGTTTAAAAGAGTCCCTCAACATTGGAACAAATTTTACATAAGCTGATTCTAAGCTATTTTGAGTACAGATTCTTTTTTAATGTTGATTATGTTTTTGTCCACTGGTGATTGTTAATTTTTGATGTCTAAAATTCACTGACTATAAATCTCAACCTATCCAAATTTCACCATGGATAGCTACTTCCTTTCCATAAGAAGGAAGAAAGAAAGTTGGTAATTTTTTAAAGAACACTTCCTTCAAGCCCAAGACAGGTGCATCCCTTCAGTAAAAAAATTGAGTAGAGGTGGTAAGAGACCTGCAAGCATCAACAAGGGATTTTTGAAGAAATTCTCATGCAAGAAAGAATTTCAGAGCCCACGGAAGAAGGAACTGGTCGCTTGATGGAACTATGTGGATGTTGTCAGAGCACGTAGGAAGGCAACAAAAAAGGCCAAAGAACTCTCTGAACCTTTGAACCCAAACTAGAAGAGGAACTAAAAGGAAACAAGAGATTCTTCAAATATATCAGCAGTAAAAGGAAGAATAGGGAAAATAGAGCTGGAATTCTGATAACTGAGGATGCAGAGAAGGCAGAGTTGCTGGAAGTGTTTTTTGCTTCAGTCTTTACTCCTAAGACCAGCCTTGGACATAAGAGAGAAAGCCTGGAGCATGGAAGACTCACTGCTAGTCAGTGCAGACTGGGTTAGAGATCAGTTACGTCAATTGAATATACACAAGTACAAGGGACCTGATAGGATGCACCCAAGAGTGTTGAGAGAGATTGCTGATGTTATCACCCTACCACTCTCCATCATTTTTGAAAAATCATGGCAAACAGGAGAGGTGTCTGAGGACTGTAGGAGAGCCAATGTCACTCCATTCTTCAAAAAGAGCAATGTCATGGTTTAACACTGGCCTGGCAATTAAACCAAATAACAGATGCTCTCTATTAATCTCCTCTCCTTCCTGATAAGGAAAGGAGAGAGAATAAGGGAGAGAGGCTTATGGGTTGGAAACTAAACTACACAACTTTAATGAAACAGTAATCATAAATAGGAAAAATTACTAAATATATACAAATGTACACGAAAATTGATACCACGTTCCTCCCCCCTTTCTTCCCAATAACTCTCACGTCACCACCAAGGCTGCAGGGCAGCCCTGGGAAAGTCCAGGTTGGACTCCTGGAGTCAGCAGCAGTCGGGAGCTGGAGGCAGGAACACACAGATTCAGGCTGGCACGGATCAGGACCACAGGCAGACAAAAGGACAGAATCCTCCCAGGATGCCGAAGCAAACGGGGAACAGGCGAAGGAAGGGCAGGAAGAGCAGAAAGAAGGGTCAGGAAGATGTTTGACCCTCATGATTCCTCAAATTCATACTGAGTATGACGTGAATGGGATGGAATACTCTGTTTGGTCAGTTCTGGCATCTATCTGTCCGGTCCTGCCCAAAGGAGGGGTTCAGGTGGGACCTCTTTACTCCTCCTGCAGGTTAAAAATGTTCCTCAGAGCTGAGCAGTGTCCTTGGCTCCTGCATACCAATCTCTAGCAGTAACTATAAACATCCAGTGTTATCAGTCCCAGAAGCAGACACTGTCTGAGAAACTTGCGGTTAATTTGAGCAAGTGAAACTACTTACAAGAGACTTAGCTGAAAGCAAAAGTACAAACCAGAAAATCACCTTTATCCTGGCCCAAACCAGGACAGGCAAGAAGGAAGATCCAGGCAATAACAGAGCAGTCAGCTTCACCTCCATCCCTGGAAAAATGATGGAGTGGCTCATTCTGGAGGTCAACTCTAAGCACATGGAAGGGAAAAAGTTAACAGGAGTAGTCAGCACGGATTTACCTAGGGGAAATCATTCTTGACTGATCTGATAGCCTTCCATGATGTTGAGACTGAATGGGTAGCCGCAGGGAAACCACTGGATGGAGTCTACCTTCACCTAAGCAAGGCTTTTGACACAGTCTCCCATAACACGCTTGTGAGCAAGCTCAGGAAATCTGGGACTGAAGAATATGCAGTGAGATGGAGTAAGAACTGGCTATGCAATGGAGCCCAAAGAGGGGTGATCAATGGTGCAGAGTCCAACTGGAGACCTGTGACTAGTGGAGTCCCCCAGGGGCCATTGCTGGGTCCAGTCCTGTTCAATATCTTGATCAGTTACCTTGATGATGGAACAGAGTGTCTTCTAAGCAAGTTTGCAGGTGACACAAAGCTGGGATGAGTGGCTCACTCACCAGAAGGCTGTGCAGAGGGACCTAGACAGGCTGGAGAGTTGAAGAGGGAAAAATTTAATGAATTACAACAAGGGCATGGGTAGAGTCTTACATCTAGGTAGGAACAACCCCTGTAGCAGTACAGTGTGGGGCCTGAGCTGTTAGAGAGCAGTGAAGGGGAAAAGGACCTGGGGTGCTAATGGATGGAAGGATGACCATTAGCCATGGCCAAGAATGCCAATGGAATAATAGGATGCATTAGAAAAGGGGTATCCAGTAGGTAAAGAGAGGTTCTCCTCTCCCTCTATTCTGCCCTGGAGAGGCCACATCTGGAATATTGTGTCCAGTTCTGGGACACGCAGTTCAAGAAGGACAGGGAGCTACCTGAAAAAGTCCAGTGCAGAGTGACCAATATGATGAAGGGAGTTCAACATCTCCCTTATGTGGAAAGGCTGAGGGATCTGGGTCTCTTCAGCTTGGAGAAGAGGAGAATGAGGGGTGACCTCGTTAATGTTTTATGTAAAGGGGGAAAGCCAAGAGGATGGTGTCAGGCTCTTCTCAATTATACCCAATGAGAGGCCGAGGGTCAACGGATATAACCTTGAGCATAGAGGTTCCATATAAATAGGAGGAGAAAATCCTTTACTGTGAGGGTGACAGAGCACTGGAACAGGCTGTCTGGAGACATTCAAAACCTGCCTGGACATGTTTCTATGTGACCTCCTGTAGGTGATCCTTCTCTAGAAGGGGATTTGGACTCAATGATCTTTTGAGGTCCCTTCCAACCCTTAACTGTGACAAGTATATATGTCATGGGGAGGGTGTAAATGGAAATGGCATGAATTCATTGTAACAGTGGAAACTCCAGAGTGACAAGATGAATCTACCATATCTCATGCAATCTGAGGAAAGGAAGGCACAGGAATATTAAGAAATACATTTATCATAGAGCCTGGAACAGCACCCTCTGATCTAATTTTTGGATGCAACCCTAATGTGCACCATGGAGCTCTTGAGTCTGAGGAGTGAGTAGTGTGTGTTGGCTTCTGACACAGCCACAGTAAAAATGACTATGCAAAGCCCATCATCGCATGTCAAAAGGAAAGTTCCTATTGATTTCAGACAGAGATTAATCAAACCATAATGAGAAGAAATGTAAATAATTGTAAATTTCTAATAAGAGAAATAATCTTGAAATATTATTGCAGAAGTAATTTTGTTGTCTCAGTTATCAGTGTGAATACTGGCACTTCATTGCTCCAATATCAAAGGGATGGATTTCTCTCAATAGATTTGTAATATGAATCTGCCTTTTACGAGCATACTAAAAATTTGTCTGAAGACATCTCTTTTGACAGAAGAGTTTTTCTCCCCTTTTTACAAGCACAATAATTATTTTGCAATGCTAAGCTTAGCTTGATGCTCTCATCTTTCTTCAAAAATTAGGCCCAGACTTTTATCTAATCATTCTTCTTAAGTCAGATGTGAGGTACGCACACTTATATCCTGGTTTATTTTTTATCTGCACAGCTGAAATATCTTTGTGTGACCTCCTAGAACTTCCACCTACACTTTGCAGTTCAGTAGGCTGTGTTTGATACATCTTCTAAGTTGATACAGGTAAGTAAAAAGTAAAACCATACGTCAAATTAATCAGGTCTCATTCCTATTGTCAGTGATCCTATGTGAATAAAGGGTTATTAATACTCAGATGCATACAGACAAAACATGCGTCACTTCATATATCTGTATTTCTTTTACCCACATAACAAAAAAGTCTCAATAGCTTCTGCTTGTTTACTCATCTTCACAATAGCAAATGTATAATGATGCAAAAACATTCTGTATTATGATGTCAGATGAGGAATAGCTATTTCTCATAAACAGTTTGCACATGCTATTTATCTGATATTAGTTACTATTATAAAGCAGAAACAAAAACACCCCATGTCTCATTGAACCCTAAATGACCCAGAAAAAAAAAATGTATTTCTCAATTCTTGGCCTGGCATATTCTTGCAGAAAAGACAGCCAATGTTATATCATCCTTTTGGATAAGAAAGTGACATTGGAATCAAAAACCAGTGACCAGTGACAATGCAGTATTTGTATGAGATATGCAATCAGTGTTTAAGTAAATCATATTTAGCACGAGTTTGGGTTTTTTTGATAAAGTTACTCAGTTTATTAGCTACCCCATTTCTTGACAGTGGATAACAAAGGCTTTTATGTTAATATTGCTGATATAGTTTAGTTCACAAAACCACCAAGCTTTACTGCTTCTCATGAATGTTTATTGTTTTCCACAGATGCCTACAAAAAACTTAATTTATATCCTGGTCAGTGCCAGCATCCAGTGGAAACTAAACTCCTCTTCTGTTTTGCTCTGTCATTACTAGATGAGGAATATACAAAGACATATCTCAAAGATCAATACAGTGTGGCCTCAGCGCCCTGAAGCATTGGTCTGCAGAGCACTAATTATTTCTTCATCATCATCCTTCTTCCACCAAAGGAGGACTGATTAGATGAGTTTTCCCAAGACAAATTATTATACTGAATAAGATGTCTGCCACTGTAAAATATACACTTATCCTTAATAAACGTCAATTAATTGTAATCAACAGCTGCAATGACTAAGGTGGGAAATCCTTTGTTATTTCCGTGTCTGCCAAGTACTGCTCCACACTGAAAAACAAGAGGTATATCTCAAAAAAATGTCACCAATACTAAAATTGCTCTTACTCACATTTGATTGTACATGCTTATAAGTTTCTTAATAACAGGTGAAATAGTAAGTAACAACAAAATTTGAGTCCTCCTCAGAGTCTGATATACCTGCAGTTGACATGAGTGGAAGGAGCCACTGGCTTGTGGGATCTAGCTTCAAGAGTATTCAGCTCTTGATTCTCAGCTATGATGGGTGGCAGTAGATGAAAATAAAATGGTTACTCAGAAATATCCAGAAACACAAAGGCAAGGTATAAAAGAGAAAGAGACTAGGGGATAAAAGCAATATCGCAGACTATCTTATTATTCCATCAGGGAAATTAAGGATGGGCTAAGAGAGAAACCTGCAGGTATCTAAAAAGCAGAATGATTAACTTTGACATTTCCTCAGGTGAGTCTGAATTTACGCATATGCTGGTGACTAAACTGGGATCTCCTTTGTAACCTGCCTTTTAAATCACACACAGGAGTTTAGCAAAGGTAAAACATATTGCCACTTCAAAATCAGATAAAAAGCTGAGTTTGGGGAAAGAAATGGTAACTGAACAAAAACTGGGGGAAAATCCTCAGAAATTTTCCTATTAAATCATATTTTACTACATTTATATTTCATCTCTGTGGAACAGTAAGATTTACTTCATTTGGAGGATTTTGGGGAACCAAGTGAATGGTAATTTATTAAGGCATTTTCTTACTTGCCTTACTGTACTTGCAACAGACAACAACAAGACAGGAATAGGTTGTATAATGTCACATTGCTTTCAATTCATAGCCTATAGTACTTGTTGAAATAAGGGGAATTCAGTATGGATGACTCATACCACGTTCAAATAAACATGCCACCGTGCTTGAGAGGCATCAAAAAAACAGTCCATTTTACAGTGTTATAGTTCAGCATTTCCTACAATAAATTATTCAGGTCACTATAGAACTCCTTTTTTTTATAACTCCTTGATCTGTATGCTGTAATCAAAGTCTATGGTAGATTATGTGTGATCCAAAGAAGAATTTAAGATCAAGTAACTGAAACACGTTCTTCATAGAATTTGCAGAAAATGAATAGAACATTAGTCCAGGCTGCTGTCAGCACAGGATTTTTTTCTTACAGTATATTTTCCAACACTTTGTATAGTAGAATTGTAAATATTCCTAGAGAATAGCTTTTTCCACCATCTCCCAAGGGAGATTATTTCACAACTGAATAGTGCTTACTGTCAAGTTTGCAGTTTTTGTTCTGTTAAATTGTCAAAATGCATATTTGCACATTTTTATTTATCTGTTTTGCAGACCATAACAACAATAGGATTTCAATATACATTTTAAGAACAATATCAGAAATATATTCTTTTTTCTAAGCTTAAAAACATTATGCAAATTACTTAGCTTACAGCACTGAAGGATCTGTTCTCTACCTCAGTTCATACTCAAAACATATTCCATAAAATTAAGGAATCATTTCCTTGTTCTGCCCAACTCCAAAATTTCATATTCCTTCTCAAGAAAAAACAGTTATTTATGTTATTGGAGGATTTATGCCTTAGTTTGTGGCAAAGTTATCTGACTTTTTAGAAACAGACTGAATATTATGTCATTTTCAATAAATCCAAAATGCAGGAATCTGTGGAATTAGTATTCATAGTACTATTTTTCAGGCTTTTTTTTTCCTCCATTAACTTCAAATGTTTCACATCGCAATTTGTACTGATGTAGGCAACAATTAAAATACAAGATGAGGAAGGAATATTAAACAGGATTTGTCAAGTCTGGGGCTGGGTTCTTTTTGAAGCAAACTTCCATTACCTCTCTTGCGTTCAATCAAGTGATATGTATTTCTTAGCCAGTCCTTACCAAATAGGAGTTCTGATGGCAGCAGAAGAAGTAGGTGATTTGATTATATTTCATGTGATTTCTTATATAAGAGGACAAAGAGAATATAAGAGAATATAAGAGGACAAAGTGCAACAACAGTTATCTTCAGGAGGATATAGAATAGTTAAGACCCACTGTATAAATCAGAGGAATGTGTTTTAAATTAGTCTTTATAGGTAGATTTTGCATCTGTCGTGTTTGTGTCATTAGGACTCTTCTTGTACTAGCTGAAAATCCATAGTTAAGCCCATTACCTTTGAAAATCACATTTGAGAAATTTGCCATTTAAATCCTATCTTAACTAATTGATCACATCTTTGACATTCATTGTCACTATTTCTGGATATTCTTGCTGCTCAGGACTACATAGGACATTCACTGCAAAAAAACCCTAAACTCTTGTGTTTTCCCTGCTTCATGTTCATTTCGACACGAAAACAGGCATGAGGCACTGAATATTATAAGTCAAAAAACCACATTGTTAAAAGGTAAAATAACTACAGATAAGAGAAAACTAGGCTATAGGTGGTTTCCTATGTGGTGAGGGAGAGGTACACATAATCTAATTTCTGCAGGTTTCTAATATTTCTCATAGAAAATAATAACTATCTTCTCACCAGTTAACTTGACTTAACATAGAAAAGTATGTTCAAGCAGTACAAGTTTCTGCTGCTGGGGATACTGACCATGGACAGAAGCAAGGACCTTTCATATATGTCAGTTCTAAGCTGAAGATTTCTCCAGAGCAAACTCTCACTGGAGACTGAGAGGTCGAAGCATCTTGCATGAGTGAGCTGGTGTACAGAACACTTCTGGGCTAATATTGTGAAGAAATACAGGGGAAAAAAAAAAATCCCACAAAGTAATGCACTTGTAAATATGGTTTAAATCCAAAGTTCTGTGTGTGACACTCAGTATTATGTACTGAGTTTCTTACTTAGTGCCACAATTTATAACACTTATTGTCAGGTAAGTGTGCTCTTACCAGATGCACAAAATCAATATACAAAAAAATTATCTGTACACAAAAACACTTTACCAAGAACATCTATATGAAATCAGAACACCTACTCTTTACTCTGTAGGGTGACTTATGCAACACATAGATGTGTATACACAGCTGTCTTGTTCTGTAAAGATTGTTGGCTAGTCTGTGCTTTCATTGAACAATCCTTAAGTATGGCAGATAGAGCAGCTGAAAGAGTGCTCATGTAGTGGCATGCTTTCCCTATAAAGTAGCAGTGTACTGATAAATTTAAAAGGTGAGTATTAAATTTTTCCATTTTCTTTGCTTGCCTGGGAGGCACATCAAAGTGGATACTCTAGTTAATCACAGAACTGAAGTCTGAGAATGAGGGCAGAGGGAGAAAACACTGAAGTATTTGAAAGCCCACAGCTTTCTACAAGACAGAGACAAAGGTGGTCTACATGCAGCAAGATAAGATGGAATCTGAGTGAAAGATGAAGCAACATCAGACTGTGTGTCCAAGTGATAATAAGCAAGCAAGAGAGAGAAGACCAAAGAATAAAACACAGAATAACAGCTTTGTAGGAAAAATCAAAAGCTGTTAGTGGGATTGCCTTCATCAGACAGAGCAAGTCCCTACTTATATTTTAGTTTTAGTTCAGAAGTTTATCAAGTTCCCAGTTCCCCAGGAAACTTTTGCGGGCTTGTTACCCTACCTGCAGCTGAATCTGAACCTTATGTGGTAAAACTGAGCACAATACAGTCCTTGCTTCTTCTGCTACATGTCAGAATAGGAAGGTCCTTTTCCCAATGCAGCAGCATAAAAAAGTTTCCTGAGTTGGAGCAGATATGTACAGATGATGCTTACAAAAACCCACCCAACTTATCAATATGCATTTTGGGGAATTAAAAGGGAAGTGAGTGTGAAGAGTTTCCCATTTATCTAAACATTTAACAACCAAAACATTTTATAGTGTTACTTTGCATCTTGGTTCTAAAGTCATCTCATACAGTCTTTCAGAGGAAATTACAGTAAATGAAACTGCAGAATTTCCCCATGGGGCAGTCTGAAGATACTTTTGCAAGATTTTGTTTGCTTCTTTGTTTGTTTTGGTGGGGGTTTTGTTTGTTTGTTTGTGGGGTTTTTGTTGTTGTTCTTTTGTTTTCTTTCCTCATAACCTAGAGCTGTCGCATCCATCAGTTGCTTTCTTTTTGACAATTTGTCACTCCTGAAAAATATTTGCAAGCACTTTGGATAATTTCCAATTCATTCTTGCAGGAAATGAGGGTTTGCTTCCTCACTTGGGATACCTGCTGCTAGGTTTATTCACTAATAAGCATGATAAATGTTTTAGCCTTTGATCACTGCTAAATTAACAAGTAAGCTCCATAGAGAAGAAGTCTTTGAGGCTCAGGGGCTCAAGACAGTGCATGAGCTGGAGAAATGATTGATTGTGTTGCTCTTAGAAATTTCCATAAAAAAACTTTTATCATGCTGTTATGTTCCAAACAATTAAATCAAAAGTAAAAGATATCTAGCCTCCAAAGAAGACAAGAGGAAGGAAGAAACAAACCAAACTTTACAGGACTTTGTTTCAACCTATATATAGTCTGTTTCTCTTGGAATGTATTTTGGATTTGCTTCTTTAATTATTTTTTATCTGCCTCAATTAATTGGAGAGTTATTTTGCCATATTGGTCATTTTTATTGGAGGCTTGCATATCTTGTTTCTTTCCCCATTGTTCTGGGTCTGGATGGGATGGAATTAATTGTACTCATAGTATCCCATATGGTGCTGTATTTCAGATTTGTGGCCAAAACCAGGGTTCATAACTCATCAGTGTTTTAGCTGATGCTGAAACCTGCTTGCACAGCATCAAGGCATCATATAATTTTGATTCTGTTTCTCCCATGGTGTAGGCTGGAGGTGGACAAGAGGGGTTCAAGAAAGATATGGCAGTTAATTTACCGTCTCAAATTTCATACTGCTATGGCTGCAGTATCATAATCACTTATATGGGAAAGTTTTAGCACATCTCACTTTGGTGCTGATAGGAAACTATTAATCACAGCAAGAGATTTGCAGTTAATTGAAAAATATTTCTTGAAAGGTAAAAAAAAAAAAAGCAAGGCAACCTCAGGCAAACATTTTTAGAAATATTACCTATTCCTCTACAGGGTGTGCCTTAGAGGAGGTTGTGAATTAATCTTTCTGGAAAATTATGCCCTTACCATCGAAGATATATAGAGAAATACACTTATGAAACAGTAACTGTCATCTTCATGTACCACAGAGATGTCTCTGGTTTTCTTTTTCTTCCTGTATATACACAATGCCCCTTTGTAACCTTGCCATTGGTGCAAGTATTCCTAATTTCTCTTTTTCTTCAAATGAAATGCCAGCAGCTAACAGCCCTGTCTTCACTGATGCCATTCCATAAGCTTATAGTGCAAGGCATAGACCACATCCTGGTTCCATAACCTTACGAGTATGCATTTCCTTTATCATAAAATTTTACCACCTCCTTGCAGTCATTTGACTGGCATTAAAAAGGACTGTCTTCATTTGGTGCAGTGGTATTTTAGAAGCAGGGGGGCCACAGAGGCAGCTCCTATGAGAAGCTGCTGGAAGATTCTCCAGTTCCAATTCTGGTCTTGCCTCTGGCCAAGACCAACTTGATATGGGAAGCTGGATGTGCCCCTGTGACTAACATATTCGAAAAAGGGAAAACAAAACTGAAAGAAATAAAAAGACTGCAGACCAGAGGAGAAGAGGAGGTGAGAGCAATGCCAGAGCAAAGACACCAAGGTCAGTAGCAGGCTGTCCCCCTGAAGAACTCATGAAGAGTTCTACCTCACCCATGAAGAAGCACAGAAGGACCAAGGTGGAGGATTTGTAGCCCCTGAAGTTCACAGATGGGTAGACATGAAGCTGCAGTCTGTACTGGATCACATAGAGTGGATCTGCAGCCATGGCAAGGGCAAGAGTAGCATGCTGTCCCTAGGGAGGAAGAAGCCCATGGACCATTACAGGTGAAAGGCTGACATGCTGGAAAGCACCAATGTGGAAAAAGACCTCTAAGTCTTGGTGGACAACAGAATGACCATGAGCCAGCAGTGTGCCCTTGTGACCAAGAAGGCCAATGACATTCTGGGTGTATCAAGAATAATATGACAAGCAGGTCGAGGGAGGTTATCTTTCCCCTCTGCTCTGCCATGATGAGGTCCTATTTGGGGTACTGTATTCAGTTCTGGACTCTGATTCAAAAAAGCAAAGGAACTACAGGAGTGTACAGAAAAGGTCTACAAAAGCTAAGTCCACAAAAGACTTGGAAATTTTTAGGCATGGGTGTTAGACTAGATGATTTCCAGAGGTCCCTTTCAACCCTAAACATTCTGGGATTCTGTAACGTTGTGTAATATCCTTGTACAAATGAACTGGAGTATTTGCAGTGGAAGAAAACTCCAAGTTTTACAAGAATTAAATACAGGAATACACTGCTTTAAAGTGAGGTCTGACGGATCGGAAGTACTGCTGACTCAGTATTGAAATGTGCTGCCCAAAAACATGAGTGGAGCTTGAGAGGAAAAAAAAAGACACATGCAAAAAAACCCTCCAAAACCAACCAACCAAACAAACAAAAGAACAGCAACAAAAAAACACAGAGAAAAACAAACAAACAAACAAAACAACCCAGCAGAGGTTGAAAACAACTGGCTTACTGGTGCTTATTTCTTAAGACAGCACCATATGGGGAGATATGCACCATAGTTCAGGTATTCAGAACATTAGCTCATATAATTTCACTGACAGGAAGGCAAGGTGGAGGAAGATCTGACCATGTTTCCCCAGTGGGACAGAAAAGTATCACGTGTGCACAATCTACACAACAGAGTTCAGAGTGAAATCTTAAAAACCTTTCATAGTTTTTTGTTTTCAGAAACTTATTATTGTATCTAGGAAAGTGCATCCTCAGCTTTCTTTCTTCTCCCTTTTGTAATTTATAAAATAGACACACATCAGAGAGCTTCTTGTCAGTGCAGCAAGCTGTGTATGCTGCCAAGATGCAATCTTAAGTCAATAATATATTTGTAGGCTCCCTTTTCCCTGCATACCAAAAAGCCCATTTCTCTTGCATTTGCACACACTTGCCACTTGAGTCACTTTCATCATGCATATTTTTTCTCTAACTGTACCAAAACCATTTAGATTGCATAGGTGCAGCTGGGTAATGTACTTGACACTCCTGAAAATACACTTCAGCTTCTTTTAATTTCTTAAGACTACATGAATGAAGCTCATTAGCTTGTTGCTGGCAGTCTTTTAAGTTAGTGTTATAAAAATAAAATAAAAAAGATATCTCTGCAAGCTTTTAAAATAAGCAGTATCAGATCTAACAGGTTCTTTTATATATATCAAGACATGTTGTCTTATATGCAGGAAAATTATGCAGCGTTCAAAGTTCAAAATATTAAAAAAAATTTAAAAGGATAAAAGTTTTGTTTTATTTTCAGCAAAGACCAGAGATTCTTGCAAGAAAGCTCTTAGGCTAAATGATAAGACTAACTTATGACTACTTTAACAGTGACTGCATAGCAGTGCTGTTTGTTCACCTAATTTGTCCCTTTGAAAATTTATTTTCTCTGACTTATTTTCCTTGGAATGGTAAAGATGAAACCTTCTTAAGCTTATCTAAGAAAAACAATTCCACAACACCAGTTAACATAATTTTCAACTGCATAACATATATTTCAATAGCAAGTTGTCAGAAATGGAGCAAGCAACCAAATTTTTCCTCTGTTTGGGATCATCTTCTGCAGGTTAGTTCTTTCCATAGAAAATCAGCTCCTTTCAAGTCAGTGGCTAAAATACCCAGTGACTTGAGGATGTGCAGAAGTTCTCAAAGAGAGATGACAAATGAGCATACAAAAATATATTATAGTATTTTACAATTAAATAAGTGTTCTTTGATGCATATAACACTGAGCTATTGAATCCAATGAATAATCTATCGAATGGATCCCCGTTCCCACACTGATCAAATTAATCTTTTATTTTTTAACACTGAAACTGAATCAACATAAATGACTGAAGTGTTGTCCTTGTGAGATGTGAAAACTCTTAGGAGTTTGAGATAAGGTGTGTTGATAACCTGTGTTCATAAGGTGTGTTGTGTTCACCTACTTTAAGAGAGACTTACAATCAGATGTTGTATGAACAGAATATATGTTCTGTTCACTGAATGTTGGCATATAGAGAAGGAGACCACTATGTCTTCTGCATTTGTGTTATGAGGAAGGACTAGTTAAGACTCATAACGCAAAGCAAGGCTGTCGTGTTCTGCCTCCCAGCTTGGAGTGGGAGTATCACAAGGGTGATGCTGTAATCTAAGAGATGGGCTAATTTTTACATGAACTCCCCTTAATCTCCTTTTAAGGACTAATTTGGGCATATGCCAGTGCAGCTTGGTTTTATTGACTTGGTTGTTTCATGTGAATTCTGCTTTTGCTGAAGGTTGTACTTGGAGAATGTATGCAGGAAAAAAATAATGTACAGACAGCTACATTCTTCTGCATTCAGCCTATTAATATTTCAAAAGTCAGTGGATCTAGACTCAACTTATGCATCAGTGAGACACTGGGAGGTGAGAGGCAGATTCTTACTTGTCAGCTCCAGATGAGAAGGTAAAGCCCTGGCAAATGTAGCAACTAAACACAATTGCATTTCTGAAAAAAATGTAACAGAATTTTTCAGAGGCAAAATTTTTGTGATATTTTTCACAGAAACAACAAATGTTGTTTTCCTGAAGTTAAGGACATTCATTGCTCAAATCTAGAATCTCCAAAGTAATTATTTTTTTAGTAATTTTATAACCATTATCATTTTTACCTTGAGTTATCCAAACTAGAAATTCCAGTCTCAGAATGCATCCATCAGTGCTTTACTCTGAATGATCAATGATAACTAACATTTTGAACAGACAAAGGTAGGTTACTGTGTGTTGAAAATAGCAGAATAGCTATTTTCTATGGCTTCTCCATGGACAGCAATACCAGCAGTACTAGATATATAACAATGCTTGGATGAATCTTCATCTCGGGTGTGAAGTATTCAGATCTGAAGAGAGCTGTGGTGTCCAATGAGGTTCTATGCTGTGAATCAATGATGTAAAGTAGCAAAAACAGGTGACAGTCAAATCACTGCCATTTCTTTTTTTTTTCCTTGATGTCAGAGGGAGAAATAGTATCCATCAATGTTGAATTAATAATTAAAACATTACGAGATTTCATAAAGCAAAATAATCAACAACACTTGGAAATTTCAAAGTGACATTTGTACTGTTTACTGCTGCTTTTACGTTGAGACCTATTTCTGACAATAGCAATAGAATCTGCCACGTACAAAGAAAGATTACAATGTACAGATTGATAGGATGACATTAATAGCTTATAAATGTTAATGTCCATTGATTCTCTTTCATAAGTTAATGTGTGTATTAATGCATAGCTATTTTAAACTATGAAGTTATAAGTGTTATTTGGAACTATTTGGAGTGTTGACAAGTACTGAAAAATACTGAAGAGAAAATGGACAGTATACAACATCATGTATTTTTAGCCACAGTCAATAACTTCTTGAGGTGGGAATTAGAAGGCTTTTTTTAAGTAAATGGATTTTTATAATGTACTTACCACATTGCCTTCTTGTTGTAAGTCATTGGTCCAGTATTAATCACTGTCTGTATGTCTGAGTTATATCAGTTTGTCAGAGATGTGTAAATGAGCATGTGTGAAAGGAACACAGTTTTCCATTTCAGATATACTAATGGGCAACTAGATTATGATGATTAATTCAGCCTGATCTGGATTTATGAAGTGATTGTGAATGTGATCTTATGATTTATGCACTGTCCATGTATTATCTCTTGTGAACAGTTTTATGATGAGATAATTGGCCAATAGCTCAGCACACTGATAGCCCGAGGAGATTAACTTTCAGTGTAATAAAGGACATTAAAAAACAGAGGAAAAAATGCAGCATTTTATTTAAGGATATATAGAATATGAGGGTAGTTGTATGAATGTGTGATTATTCTTACCACGACAATGGAGTATAGTAATATGTTCCTTTTTTTTTTTTCTCATCCAAAATTCCCAACAGTGAAAAAAATGAAAGGCTGTGCAAATAACAAGTTACAAATGATCAGATAAGTTCTATACTCCTCTCTATACATCCTATTTGGATGACTTCTTCATTCAGGAAAGGTAGTTAGGTTTGCTTCTTTGTAAAGAAACTACAGGACTGACAGCACACGATAAATCATGTCTAACAACATGCTGAAAACCTGGCAAGAGACAGCTTGTTCAGTGACAAATACAGCTGACAACAAGCATATACATCTGTTTGATAGGTTTTATGAGAAAAGAATACAAACAAGGAGATAGGACTTAGTTTTTCAACAGACATTTGAAAGTGTTATTTCTTACTAATAGCAAAAATGCAAGGATTATAAAAAATCAAAGTAACAAATTTTACCAATTCAAGCTCACTTAGATTATAAAGAGAAAATGTAGATTAACTTTATCATCTTCTATTTTAAATGACAGATAGACTAATAAGAGCGTGATTCTAAATTATACTGATTATAAGTTTTTTGCAGCTATTTTTAACACATACATTCAGGTATGATTCAGATTTAATCTGCCTCCAAAGCATGAAGTAAAAATGTAACAAAAGTTCATTGAATATTTTTGTTATAAAATGGAGTATCAGACAATTGTCTCACAAAATAATATTTTAATAAATAACTCTGTAAGAAAGCTCCTTGGACTCAAACTCATTTTTAATGACACAGTGAAATAAGCAAGGTGCTGGCATAAAAATTACCATGGCTGAATTCTACTGAAATTATTAAGATTTATTTGGTATCATATGTGTATTATGTGTATTAAGATCTGGAAAAGATTTAGGTGAAAATAAACTTATCAGTAAGTTTATTCTTTTCTTGTGAAAGGAAATATACTATATGTAATTCTTAATCAGATTAGTAGATATGCTGAGGCATTGTTTCTGAACAGTTACAGTACATTAGAAAAAAGTTAGAAATAGAAAGGAACTCAAAAATATACTAAAAACAAACAAAAAACCAAACCAACCAACCAACAACAAAAAAACCCCTAACAACCAACAACAAAAAACAACCAAAAAACAAACAAAACCAAAAAAACAATAAAAAATAAACAATAAATAAAAATTTTAATAGCACAGCCAGAATACTTGAAACATGCAGAAGTCATGAAAAGTACTACTTCTGCCATTTTAACATTTCTTTTTCCTTATGGACTGGTTATTCAATGTATCTTTGAGGATTTTTTGCACTTAGTGTTGGAAAGAGTATTCTGCCCATGCAATAGCCCTCTACTTTCTCCAGACATGATATTTCACTTGGTTTTATAAATCATAAGAAAAACCTCAGCTAGTCAGGGACAGTGATCTAGTAGAGGCCTTGCGAAAGAATCATCTCTTCAGGTTCAGCATGTGGTGTCTGTCTAGCTTACTGTGAAAGCTTCCACTAAGGAAATCTGTACATTGGAAGATTGTATTCCCTTGTTTGTGTTTTTACCTTTTGAGAACAACATTTAAACAAAATCTCTTTATACGTTTGTACCTCTTAGGAACTTCTTAATAATTTAACAAAAATACTTGCTGTGCACTATATCTGAATAAGAAAGAAACTTCAATTGGGTAATCCACAAAACCAACACTGTACCAATTTTTAAAATATCAAAGCCAAGCTCATCATAGCAAGAAGTAAAAAACACCAGAATAAAATGAGATACCTTGTTTATAGTCTTGTGTATAGTCTGCAAAAGCCTTACTGTGTGGAAGCAATCTGAGAAAGAATATTTTTGTGACGTTTTCACCTTGACTTCCTCCAGATTTTTTTTTTTTTGATGTAATCAAATTATGTTTAGTACAGTTAATTATGTGTAAGCAAGTAAATATTTAATGTAACTCCATCACTAAAGTGTGTAATTATCTTGGAAAATCCCCTTAGAAACATTGTATATAGAAAAAAAAATATAAAAGCTTGTACAATCATCCATGGTCACGTCATCAGCCATTGCAGAAATGCACATTTCTGGATGATGAATGTTTACACACAAACTATGCTATTTAAATTAAAGGAATTTTTTTCTTCCCTGTAAAATCATATAACTAGATGTCTATCCTTGCAGATACTCAAAAATGCAACTGGCCAATGCCCTCCACAACCTGATTAATGTTGGGCCTACTCTGAACAAAGGATTGGAGCAGGTGACAACCCTGTGAACTTAAATTATTACATGATTCTTCGTGGGCTGTATCTTTATCATTCATGATTCATTACATTATGTCCCTTCCCTCCCCTCCTCTTCCCTTCCCTTCCAGCTTCTGAAGAACACTGCTCTCCAC
This sequence comes from Florisuga fusca, assembly GCA_038090715.1. Classification (NCBI taxonomy): domain Eukaryota; kingdom Metazoa; phylum Chordata; class Aves; order Apodiformes; family Trochilidae; genus Florisuga; species Florisuga fusca. The sequence continues at coordinate 23,523,264 of JAAWXA010000012.1, forward strand.
TTGGATATCCAGACAATGACCACAACTCCATTAAATTTTTCATTGGGATTGAATATAAGAATTTAACTTCTGGGGTCTTTTCATCAGTCATTAAATAATAATTATTAATATAAATATTAATGTAAATTAATAATTATGCAAGAAGCACAGACTTGCACAACTAAGGGGAAATTTTAGTAAGAGATATCCTGTGTTTCAGGATAGTATCTAAGAAACAATCAAATATTGTTTCAGTTGCTGAACAGTTTTCATATATAAAGACTCCAATTTATGAGATTAAAAGTGCTTTCTTTAATACACAGTTTTATTTATAATATAGGACAAAGCAACCAGTGTCTAGGCATATTCATATTCCTTAATGTAACATTCTAATTAAGTAATATTTTTTCCTGGGTCAACAATCAAGGCCAGTGCTATAGTTTGTAATCCTGACTGTAGAAGTCCTCAGTGAGAAGTTCGCATTTTGAATTTTAGTTCGCACTAAATTAACTTCATTGCCATGCTAATGAAGTAGTTGGCAATATGTGGAAGGGAGTTTTGAATTGTTACAATCTGATCCTATTGGCTTTGTCTCCAACTGACTAGGAGCAGAATGTCAACTTCCAGCAATATTAAGTACTAATCAAAAGGATACATTGAGAAATTTCCCCTGTAGTGAGGATTAAGAACTTTGAGTAAGTTCAGCTAATGTCAGCACACATCACAATGAGAAACAAATTCCTAGGTTTCTGTTCAGACACAAAACAGTGATTCTTGCTTAGAGATTGTAAAAGGAGCACACCAGCAATCTAATTACACAAATAATCCTACCAAGTAGGATAATATATATATACAGTCTAATGAACCTCTAGCATACATCAAAACTCAGAGGGAAGCATAGTATGACATACTGGAAAATGTTGCTGAAAGGATAGAATATATCTCCCTCTGTCTTAGGAAATTCTTGACTGTTTCTAGAATTATGTCTCAGTATAAAATTTTGCTAGGTGGAGTTGTGCTTAGTTGTGGATAATTCATCTGCTGAATTTTTTGAACAAAGAAAGGGGTAACTTTGATTTCTACAAGGCCAAGGGCATTTTTTATTTTAGTTTACTGGGAGCAAAACAGAAGTAGATTTTAAAGCCTGCCACAAGAGCACACAAGAGTTTACAAATTTATTTTTTTTTTTTTTACAAAGGTGATAATATTTAGAGCTCATCATAAAATCTCAGGTTTAAAACAGCATTACTAAATTTAGTATTTCAATTGCTTTCTGGTTTTGAATGTCCATGGTATTTGCAAATAGACATTAGATATCTATTATTGTTTAATATATTGCCAGCTTTTGAAACTAGAAGATATTTAGCCAAATCAGGTGAGCAGATTCTAAAAGGCAGCTTTTTTGGAGCAGCAGCTCCAGTCCAGCAGATAGACTAGTTTTTTGGAACATTTTTCTTTGGCCATCCCTATTTCACCATGGCTTATATGGTCATCTGGCATTGCTTGTTACTTAAAAGCTGATGAGCTCTCTAAGGAATCTAAAAAATTTCTGAGTCTCCAAACTGAGGGTTACTTTAATAATCTTGACTGGCAAGAGTATAGTAGTCTCCACAAGAAGAATAGCAGCAACCCCTGTGATTTGTTTAAAGGAAAAGACAAAAAGTCCTTATATTTTGTGGCACCTTCAGCTATCATCTTTTTCATCATTAAAAATATCAAATATTACACAGAAAAAGCCAAGATTAATCTGTGCTTCTGCATCAGTGCTCAGAATGTCCCTTATCTGGCTTTCTCAGTCTCCTGGAGAAGCCATAAGAGCATTCAGGACAGCTTTTCACAAAAGTGTTAAATAACTTCTACAACTGAAATACATAAAAATAACTTATAAACTAAACCTCAAATATTGTTGAGATAGACTATAAACAGTATAACCATGCTATCTGTGTGTATGCTTTTTCTCCTCTCTTTCCCCCCCTTCCTCATTTAAGTTTTGACTTTTGAGATTATAAGTTTTCAGGGGACCCATGTAATTAGCACAATAGTCCTTTCTGTAAAAAATTTAACCTTTTTTTTTGCTCATTAATGTTCATAGGTATGCAGGTACATCAACTGACTATGCTTACTCAGTAGCAAGTATGAAGAGAAACAGCATGATTAACAAATTTTGAAACTAAACAATCTAAAAGTCTATATATATTTCCTCAAATTGTCAGTGAAGACTGACAGAAACCTAATGAAGAAACCTAATGAAGAAAACCTTCTCCAGAAAAGCTGCTGTAATGTCTCATATTGTACTGCTAGTTGGGCATCATCCACAAGCCCTGAGGATGTTTCAAAGTCCTGGAAGACCCACAGAAGTCATTGGTACTTCTGCAAATCTCTCAATAGTCAGCAGTATTTAATCTGAAGGATCATTACCCTTGGCTTTCCTTCCTCTACTTATCAGCTCATTTAAATTTTGTTCTTCAACCCTTGCATGCACTTGGGGGTCACAAAGTGAGATTTTCAGGAGCAGGATGGGATAGATTAATATTAATAATATTAAGATAAATATTAATATAATAGATTTTAATATATAATAGGTTAACATTAAAAGATTTCTAATAGATAGAAAATATGAAATTAATTGATTTGGTTTGGTTTGGCTTGGCTTGGTTTTGATTTGTTTTGTTTTAAAGAATGATTAAAGGTCAAAATTTATCTTTGTTAGAATATAAAAATTTGAGGATATTTTCTGTCTTCAAAAAATGGACCTTATACTTTTCTGCCTTTGAGGAATCTGTTATTTTATATCATGATATAGAATCGAACGTGAGATACAGCTTTCTTACTGAAGCTTTTTCAGTAGAGATCGAAATAGCTGTTTGGTTTGGTTTTAATTACAATAAATCTTAGGATCTCCAATAACCATGGGTATTTTTCTATATCACATACGCGGTGAAAAATATAACTCAGTATCACATACTGAGTGAAAATCTGTTGTTTCCTGCTACAATTAGTATTATTTTTTGATTTTTTTTTTATGTGTGTATGTGTATTGAAAGAAAAATAAATGGAGAAGAAATAGGTAGAAAGACTCTAATGGTTTCATCAATCATCAGAAGGCCAGATTCTCTGCAGCAGCAACTGAGTACTTATTAAATGCCATCATTTCTCCAAAGGTAGTATGGATCTTACTGGCCCCTTGAGGACTAATTGTTTAGACTGTGCAATAGGCCTTGGCATGGCTCATGGGGTTCATGGGTTAAAATAGATGTTTCAAAATAATAAAAGCGACTTTTTGTTAACTCTTTCAAGCTTTTAGCTGTTGTGGTTCAAAATACACTTCTTCATTAGGGGCAGAGATACAGTCACATATTAAAATGAGAAATGTGTTTAGATATTTAAGTCTGACTAGTTCCTTGTCATTCTCTGGAAGAAATCCCCTGAAAAAGTAAGTTATTATATTTTATCTTATAATTAATACTGTCTTTCTGTTAGAGATTTAAAAACATTCCATTCAATAGGAATTCTTTTTTTTTTCAGAAATTTTTTGAGCTCTTTTCCCTGCCTCTGTTGTCTAATCCTGGTTTTGACCTTCATCTGTTGTTCCAGGTCAAACTCCATTACAGTAGTATCTGACCAAGCAGCATGTAACAGTAACGGAAGTGAGTATTGATTGCTGAAACAATCCATTTTGAAAGATGCATCTCATTAAAAAGCTGTTATTATACTATTTTATCTGATTTTAAACAGATTCTAACGGGGAAAAAAAAAACCCTCACACAAATAGAAAAAAAACCCCATTCTTCTTGAATGCTAGGATTTTCCCATTTATTTTCTACTTACTGTTTTTTAAAAAGCATACAGAGAAATTTAAAAAAAACCCAATAAATCTACATTTAAATTCATATTGATGGAGTTTATACCATATGAAAAAACCAATTCCATAGTATAGGATTCAAACCTAATTCAGTATTTTAGGGACTGGGAATAGAAATCCTTCTCATTAGAAAAAGACTATTAATTCGATAAAATATAATAAAAACAACTTCTGATACCTCCTTAAGCCCTGTGTCTGTCCTTGGCTTGCTGAAGTACACAAAGCCATGAACTGGCCTTCTGCATTATATCTGTGACCTGAAGCATCCAAAGAAATATATTATAGATATACCAATGTATTTTGTGCTTGTAGTTTGTTGAAATACAGAAAGATTGAAGGACCACTCAACATCTTCTTTGCTAACAATCAATAAAGAACACTTTTGTGAATCCTCTCCTCCTGCTTACCTCTTAGATCTAAGACATTATTTTGGTCCATAGACTCATATATTGAGTTATTTTTCTTTATCTCCCTTTTTAAAGCTTTTCGCTTTAATGTTTGTTAATATGTCTTTATATTAAAGACATTACATAGTTATAAACTCAAACATAAATTTCTAACCAATTAAACACTAAAAAATACTAAAAAGCCTACACTATAAGTCGGCTCTCTGTGACAACACTGTGTATGGTCAATCAACACTATAAAGAAAAATCTTTCCTTAAAATATGTTTGGCTTTATTCACAAAATCCATGACTGAAAGGTATTTGTAATATACTTCTTTTACACCGGACATCATGCTGTCTACTGTATCATTGGTTCCTGTTAAAGTCTGCTTGCTAGTAACGAAGAGGTACGTATTCCTTATGAATACAAAAATCTGAGATTAACCTATTTAATTGTCTCTGCCCATTTTACTACTGTGGGAAAGCAGATCAATTATGAGAAAGGCAATGTGTTGTCTTCTTTAATTGTTTTAAGTTGAAAGACATTTGGCACAAGCTACATGATTCAGTTTTACCTGTCAGAGACTCTTTTTAAGAAAGCGGGTGAAGTTAGGGATTTTAGAATTATTAGAGGCCTGGAAATAATAGTTTAAAAATTAGCAATGGCATTCCCTGTCTGGTCTACTTAAAAAGACGGTTCAAGCGGATTATTTAATGAAGCTGTAGATTTTCTGCTGTTATAAAGCTTCGGGTTATTTTATGATTTTGATTTTTAAAATAAAATTTAAAATATTATCCTGACTTTATCTAGACTTCACATCTTTTGATATTTCCCATACACATCAGGGAAAATTATCGGAGTATGTTGAAGTTCACAGGTAGTACAGCTCCAGTATTTCTTTTCTATAGAAAGTACGATAAGGAAGACAATTCCTCATTTACTGAAATGGAGTTCAAGTTTTGTTAAACTCACAAAAATTTGCAAAGCTCAGAAGGTTTTCTATAAGGTAATAGACGATTATCTTTAACAGCAGAAATGTGACTTCTGTGGAAATGAAGACAGAAAGGCTGACTTTTTGGTTTCCACTATACCAGGTGCTTCTGATACAAGGTTTGAGAGTCCCTTTCTGTGTGGGGGGGGATGGAGACAACAAAAAAACAACCTATGAGAGGAAAAAGTTTGTTAGAGATTTGTGTTATGTTTCTGTTTTCATGACTGTGGATCTGCAAAATTTCTTTTTTACCAAAAGTCAAGGTAAAAAAATTAGTTAAAAAAGGATGACTAAGCAGAAAAAGCCTTCCCAAATAAAGCCAAAGTAGGATTCTTCTGTTTTCTGCTTATTTTCTTCCTAATTCTTTCCTTTTATTTTTTTTCCAGTGAAGAAAAGTTGAAATGTTCTAGACTGAAGTGATAGAATCTGAAGTCAGTGAACAGTGGTAGAGTGTCACATTGTCCACAAAAACACTTTTATGCTTTCTTAATGGACTACCCCCAAGATGTACATATAATTTAGCTCAATCACCGAATGTAAAGAAAACCTAAATCAAACAAAATAAAAGGACAAAAAAACAATAGTTATATTTTCATCTGTTTATCCTTCTTAAAAACAGCAGTTGAAGAGTTGAGCACTTAGATTAGAAAAAAATTGAAGTCTTAAGGAGCAGGGAGAAAGAATGGTTAAAAATCCTATATACTTTCACCGGTGTTTGCCACGGTACCTAAACTGAAAGTATTTTTATATATATGCTCTCCCTAGACTTCAAGCTGTGGACCTCTCTTGATAGCCTTTATTTCCTCTGAAGGAAATAAGCTCTGCATTTTGGAAGTATTCTGATAAATGTATTAGGAAAGATCATAACACAATCATCAAAATAACTTTTTAATTTAGAATAGTGAGGCACTCTGGACCAATCCCTTTAAAGTATTCCCCTTTATTGTTTCAAAGCTGTGCTAGTATGAGCTCTCTTAAGGTTCAATTACAGCAGTAATGTGCATGTTTTCAAATCTCTTCTCTAATTTGTAGATGGAGCTCTGAAGTTTCTCTTACTTTCTGAGACTTGTGGTTTGTTAATTCAAATCCCTTATTTTATATACCTTGACTGTACTGATTGATTAAGGGAGACAACAAATAGCCTGAGCTTGTTTGCTTGCATGGTACTTGACTCTGCAATACATCAAACAAGAACTGATTACGTACAGATAAAACTGAATCCTGAATATAAGTGCTGTAAATAATTCTAGTAGAGTGTAAAATTTTCACAAACTCTCATGTGGTATGTACACAATCACTGTACATGAGCTGAATTCTAGATTGATATTTCAGTTTAAAGTGATAAACTAAGTTAAAAAAAACTCCTCCTATTTCTGAGGGTATGGAGTGAGTCACTTGACAATTTGAAGAGGAAAGATCAAGTTTGAGAAGATAATTACTTAGATTTATTTTCCTTTATTTTGTCTAACCATTTTTTCTTTAAGAAACCAGAAAAGCAGTAGAAATGTGGATGCTTTTCTGTCTGCAATCTGAGTCTAATCTGGACTTCTATGCAGCTTTTTTTTCTGTGGTCGGTTAGGGCACAAGGGTATGTTAACAATTCACACCATTCTACTTTCAGAAGAAAAAAAGAACAGATGAAAGGTTCTGTACATCACACAGTTCAGATTGTAAAATATACTATAAAATTATAAAATGCAGCAAACTTGCTATCTCATGAGCTGACACATATTGAAAGTGACACAATTGCAAACATACTGTGTGGTAATGGAGTAGTTTGTCCTTAATGAGTATGGGATAGAGTTAAGTATTAATTTTTAACTTGGAATTAATTTTGCTTTTTGACTATGAATTCTTATAAATAAGAACAGCTTTTTGTGCTGAACAGCCCATGGTAAGGCCAGAAAATATCGGGTGTTGATTCAGATGCCTCCTCTGCAGCAGAACAAACAGAATAGCACCAGGATTGTCTATATGCCAAGCTTGCCCAGTGGCCACTGTGAGAATTACTGCTGGCAGTAAAGAGAAAGTCGAGGGCAGTGGAGGAGAGAAAGATGTAATGCTAGAAAATCTTGCAAAGAAAAGGAAAAAGTAGGTTTGTTAGGGTATGCTACACAAAATGCCACCTGAGTCCTTCAGCCTATACACAAGTCTCACAGCTCATGCAGTAACAATCCCCACACAGGATCAGAGGGAGTGTGTAAGGTCAAGGGAGCCATGTGCTCTGTAGGCATCAGCAGTGTTGCAGAGTGAAAAAGGAATGCATTGCAGCTGCCAGAGAAATACACTGCCATTTTTTAGGTGTGTATGTCACCTCTCCAAAAGCTTAAATCTGATTTCAGATGCATGTTCCTAAGTAGATTGAAAACAGGAAAAAATAGTCAGCTTAGTAGTAATGTGTCATTTGGACTCATCACTGTTAACATTGTTGGTTTCACAATGGCTCTCATCCTTTCCCTCTCTCTCATTGTGTGTTCTATTGAGACACAAAAGTTAGGGAAGCAGCACCTCTCCCTTTGTATGTATGCTTATGCATTTATTTCTATTTCTGGGAACCAAAGAAAATGTATTCCTTTTAGAAAATATTCCAGGCTGCAATATACTCCCTACTGCTGCACATTGATGGGGAAAAAAAAAAGAAAAAAAAAACCACCACCCTTCCCTCTCATGGCAATGTGACCATCCATGGCTGGAACAATTCAAACAGAGTTAAGGAGAGGATTCTAACAGATTTCAAATGATTCCTTCTTACAATAGAGCTTACTGTTTTGGTCATATTTATGGCATTCCTCTGCCCATTTGCTTCAGCAATATGTCACCTGTTCTGTAGGTCCTGAATTGCTAAAGTGATTTTAAGTGCTTCTAGACACAGTTTGTAAATAACTTCAGCTCTGTGACATCCTTTAGTCACTAGATTGTGTATCCTGTATTAGCAAGCACAAACCAGAATATTGTTACTTACATCAGCCTGACATCTTTGTCTTTAATACCTTGATTTATCTATGTGCTCCATGAAAGGCTTTCCAGGTAGGAAGTACCTTTACCTATTCACTGTCTGCTTCCCTAATAAAATAATCATGAAACAAGAAGACCTGGAGGGAAATATTTGAATTCTCCTCACAAAATAGCTGTGGGGAAAAATTAATAAATAAAGTCAATAGAATTACGAGTATGTTGTAATCTCAATTTTTTTTGAGTTTTTAATTTTAAAATGGAAATTGCTAGGAATGTCATTGTCGTAGCCATTGTTTTAACCAGGAGTAATTTATAGTCAACACAGTAGAACTGAAACCTAGTAGTTCATGTATACGCAAAAATTGGCATTATTAACCACTGATGACACTTGGCATCTTGCAGACAAGGAGGAGGGCATGAAATGCATGCATTTAGGTGACCCTATATTAAGTACTATTTGTCCTTGTTTAAACCCCTGCCTGTTACTCACTAATCTCTCTGCAGGACACTGTCCCAACCACAACTTCTGCTGACTTGATCTTTTCTAGGTATGGCAGCTTTGAATGCTAACAGCTTTGCACTGACACTTAATCTCACTGACAATTTTCAGCTATGAGATCTGTATGTTGAACTGTACAGTTTGAAGGTTGAGAAAGTCCAGCAGGAATACAAAAGGAGTTCTTTGCTTTTGCCTATGCACCTTGAAAAGAAGGAAAGAAAAACATAGAGGTAGGGGAAAAAAAACCATGCTTTTTTAAATTTATTATTTTTTATAGTATCCTAATCTTCCTGGCTTAGTGGTTGTTTGCACTCTTATAGAAAGAGTAATCAAAGCATGTCAAAGTCTTGCAAGTATGAATCAGTTACCTCTCCCATCACAGAGATCCGTGATGGTGTTGGGGCCTTTCTGAAGCCAGCTTTCTTGCTGAAAGGGCAAGTCTTCTAAAAGATTTGTTATGCTAGTAATTAGTTTTCTGCATTCCTGAAGATGTGTCTTGTTTCTGAATAAATCTGGAATTTTTTATTAAGGATGTAGCATGGACAGTCCTCCAAGATTATCCCTTTCGATGTAGAGCAGCTACAAGCAGGTGAGGTAGCTCTTGGTTCAAGCACAAAGATATTCTGTATGTTTCAGCTCTACTACTACATTGAAGCTGCCTGCCTCAGCAGCTCTGAAACTAAATTATGGAAATTTATTTCAGAACTGTTGCATTTGCTTCCTCACTTCAACAGTTCTCTTCCTTGTAATCTTCAAATTAGACATTTACAAGGTCCTCAGTGCCCAGGATCCATTTCTTTGTACATTGCAATACATATTTATGCCCTGTAGATTGCAGGATGTGGGGAAAGATCATTCTTTTACTATCTTTTTCCCTCCTAAAACATGATAGAAATTCTAGACATTGGTTTAAAACAAAGCTGAAGTCATTTACATTTGCAGACATAACATTTTCATAACTATATTTTTTACATTTACTCAGTATGTCTAATTGTCTAATATAAAACAATCCTACTCAGAAAGATCTACTTATTTCTAAAGCAAAGATGATAATGCATGACATGTACAGAATCCATTTCTTTTTCTTGCTGATTATTTGCTTATTTAACAAAACTAATGTAGCTAAAATAGAATATGTCATACTGGGAGGGCTTAATACTGTACCGCAAAGAAATATCAAAGAAATTGAAACATGTTCTCATACAATGCAATGGCCCAGATTCCAGTCCTGTGCTGAATCATTCTGATCCACTTGCTCTCGGGTGACCTTGCCATGACTTTAGCTTTCCTGCCAGGGGAAATACTTACAAGCGTAAACCCTGCTACAGGTGGCATGCAGTGAATTGCTATTTGCTCTTGTCTGTACAGGTAATAACTGCAGTTGAGAAAAGTCTCTGAAACATGGTCCCCTTCCAGACATTAGCTGAGGGTGCACACCACATTTTCAGAAGCAAATATAGTGATTCAGTAAATATCTGAATATGCACTTGGACCTTATCAGTGGAGATTCATAAATTATGATTTGGTCTTCAGTACCTTTGTACAGCTCACTGCTCCTACACTGCATCTGTGAATTGAGCAGGTTGCAATGCTATGTGCTTCTCTGCCTGTTACTTTCCAAAGTGTCTCCAGTAAAAAGTTGGTGGCAAGTGTCAAAATAACAGTGAGTGAGAAAAAGGAGATATATGTTTTGGCCTTCCTGATCAGTAGCAGGTCAACACAAAATACAGGGACAGAGTTGTTTACAGTAGATATAACCCTGCTTTTCCCAGAGCACAGAGTTCTTTGGGGCCAGTAACATTTAATTAGGATTAATTTCGCTGGTCTCAGTTATGTTTGCTTCATAAGTAAAGGCCATTCATATCCATTGTATGCATTTATAAATTTGTAGAGACCTAAACATCCCCTCACTCTCTAAATTGGGTGAGTTAACTAAATTGGGTTAAGTGCACCATTGAACACTTAAGTTGACCTAATAAGTCTTTGCCATCAGTGGTCCCAATATACTTTTGACCTCACTGTGAATGGATTCAGTTCACCAAACTGCCACAAAAGTAAAATACTGAAAATTATTTTTTTGCCAGTCCAATATTACATATCCATTCACATACGAGTCTCACAAGTTAAGAGAGGTGGTGGAAAAGAGAGAATAAGATAGGTGAGAAATGAAAAAAAATCAGAGAATGACCTAATTAGTCAGTTGAAACAGAGTGAAATCAGACCATTAGGCTTTAGGAAGTCCACAGGGTGATCACTAACTGTCTCTTTATCCAACATTTAATTCCTATAATTTTTGAGTTAAAAATCCAAGTTCCATTGTAAATATTATTCTCTAGTGGCAAAAGATCCATGCACTCCAGCTGTTCTCTCACATAAAAGGCAACTCAACCCCCTCAGCTTCCCACCTTGTTCTTTCTAAAGAGCTTGTGTCTCCTCACTGCAGCACTCCAGTAATGTGAGCTCTACGATCACACCTCCACTGTCTAAGCATGACCATAGCTCATAACAGAACACAGGTCTCTGATTCCTCCTGTTTCCTATTACATCCTTGGTAGTCATGTAGCATGGAACACCTCATTCCTGTGATTCTGCAGGCTAAAACAGTAGCTGTATGCATACTCCATCATGCTAGTTCTCCTTCCAGTGCTCTACATCCAGAGCAACGTCCAGCATCAACAGGGAATACTTGTGGGAACAAAACACAACACAGTACAGACTCCTCTGTGAGTGTAACAAAGATGATGGCATTTCTGGGCACTGTCTACTAATGTAGACATACTAATGTAGACACACTAATGTAGACACAACCTCAAATTAATTTTAGCTTCAATGAGGCAAAAGGGAAATTTTGTTATTACTTTGGAAGAGAATTAAAAGAATACATGATCTTATTGCTCTGAAGAAGATGAGCACTGATGCAACTTTTGGACACTTGTTTATGTACATCCACAGACTATGTGCTGTCTAACTTTGAGAAAAATATAATCTCTTATTTTGTACAGAGTCAACAATACTGCAGTGAGGAATTTATTGCTTTGAGATGTTATCTAATTGAAAGATAAAAATGTTTCCTTCAAGGTAGATAAGGAAATTAAAACTGTGGGAAAACTTACCCACTTACTCTGGATAAGTAGAAGTATTGGCATCTTATACTTCTTTAAGTTGTTGTTTGACTGTTTTTTTGCTGTTTCATTGGGGTTTTTTGTTATTTTGTTTGTTTATTTTAAGTATATATTAACTTCTACTTCCCTATAGGCATAATCTTCTCTCTGTTCATTTGTTGAAAATAATGCTTACTTAGTTTCAAATAAGTTTAGAGTATCTCGTTAAGGTTACACCATTTAATGCACAGAAGAAACAGCCTGCTGTGTAGGACACAAAGCTGCAAGGATGACTACTCTTGCTTTGGATTCATCAGGGGCCTGGAAAACTGACCTGGTTACAGGGGATATGAGAGGACATTCACTCAGGTCTCTGTCCTCAGGATACTTCTTTCCCTTCTGAGTCCCTTCTTTCTCTTACCTGAACCCTCAAGCTCTCAAAACAATTTTGTCCATCATGCTGAGAGGCTTTGAATGGTTCTGTAAGTAGTTTTATTTTCATAAACCAAGAGATAACTGTGCTGCTATTCTGCCACCTGTGGACTTAGTTTAATGCAGATTATAAAAAATACCAGAAAAAAAAGTATTACTATGTCATTATACTTCTGTAGATCAATATTATCACAGTGACATAAATATAGTGTAAAATGTATGAAGCACTTAGGATAGTCTTTGTTTAACCAGCTGAGAGAACTGACAGCATGATGCACAGCTGCCACCTGAGATTGCCTTGCAAGAATGTTACATTCTAGCAAGAGTGAGGTACTCAATGCCTTTTTTCTTGTTGGTTTTCACTGCTGAGTGCTCAGACCACATCTCCTGGGTCACAGAAGGTAAACGGCCTGGGAGTATGAAGAACTGGTAGGAAAAGAGCAGTTTGAAGATCATCTAAGGAAACTGAAGGTACTCAGGTCCGTGGGACCTGACGGTATGTTTCCACAGGTCCTAAGGAAATGGCATTGCTAAGTTGCTAAGCCACTATCCATGATATTTGAGAAATCTACAAGTCAGCCAGTCTCACCTCTGTGTCCAGTGAGATCATGGAGGAGATCCTCCTAGAATCTATGATAAGGTACATGGGAAATTAGGAGGTGATTGGTGACAGCAAATATGGCTTCACTAAGGGCAAATTATGTCTGACCAATCTGGCAGCATTCTATAACAGGGTTACAGCACTGGTGGATAAGGGAAGAACAACTGGTGTCATGTACCTGGACTTGTATTAGACATTGTCCCACACTGCACCCTGGTCTCTTAAGTTGGAGAGGCATGGACTTGATGGATGGATCATTCAATGGATAAGAATTGGCTGGATGGTGGAACTGAAAGTATTTCAGTCAACAGCATGATATCCAAGAGGATCTGAGTGGCAAGTGGCATTTTGAGAGATCCACACTGGGACAAACACTGTGTAATATCTTTGTTGGTGACACAGTGTCACATTTTTAACCAATAACCTGATGACAGATGCTCTCTGTTACCCCCTCACTACCCTCCCAGAGGAAGATAAAAAGGGGAATAAAGAAGATAGACTAAGATGGAATAAGCAGCATCACAGGGAGAGATGACAAGCAAACCTAAAGCACACCAGTCAGAGAAGCCAGAGAAGAGCCTTTTGACAACCCATATTATACTGAGTAAAACCATAGAAAGGCATACTGTGGTTGGTCCATTTGCATTACTTGATCCATCCTCTCCCCTGCACAAACATAGGTGATCCTTCTCATTGTAACTGCTACATATACAGGCTGGTTGGGACCCTGATGGCCTCAGGTCAGTATGGAGGTAGGAAATTTTTATCCTGTTTCTCTCAAGCCAAGACACATGGACAGTGGGATTGAGTGCATCCTCAGCAAGTCTGATGACAACACAAATCTGTGGTGCAGTTAACATGTTGTAGGGAAAAGATGCCATCCAGAGGAACCCTGACAGGCTTGAGAGGTGAGTCCATACAAACTGCATGAAGTTCAACAAGGCCAAGTAAAAGGTTCTGCACACAGGCTGCAGCAATCCTAAGCACAAATACAGACTGAGTGGAGAATGGATTGAGAACAGCCCTAAGGAGAAGGACTTGAAGGTGTTGGTTGATGAGGAGCTCAACATGAGCCAACAATGCGAGCTCACAGCCCAGAAAGCCAGCTGTATCCTGGGCTGCATCAAAAGAAGCATGTCCAGCAGGTCAAGGGAGGTGATTCTTTCCCTCTGCTCTGCTCTTGTGAAACCCCACCTGGAGTACTGTGTCCACTTCTAGAAACACCAACACAAAACAAGCATGGAGCTCTTGAAGCTAGTCCAGAGGATGTCCATGAAGATGACCAGGGGGCTGCAGCATCTCTCCTATGAAGATAATGTGGAGTTGGAGATGTTTACAAGAGGCAATTCTGGGGACACCTTCTAGTGGACTTTTAGTGCTTGGAGGGGCCTACAGGAAAGCTGGGGAGGGACTTTTTGGAAGGGTATGTAGTGATAAGACAAGGGCTTTTAAGATTAAAATGGTAAATTTAAATCAGATACAAGAAAGAAATTCTATACTGTCAGGTTAATGAGACTAGAAGAGACTGCCCGGGGAACCTGTGTATACCCCTTTCATGGAAGTGTTCAAGGCCAGGTTGGATGGAGCTTTAAGGAAATTGATCTAGTGCAAACTATCCCTGTCCTTGTAAGGGAGACTGGAAACACATGATCTTGGTCCCTTCCAACCCAAACCGTTTTATGATTCCACTATTCACAAGACCTCAAAATAGGTTTGGGGTTTTTTTGTGGTTTTGTTGTTTCCTCCGCTCCCACTTCCCTCATTCTTCAGGCCTCATTGTGGCTGTAAAGTGGCTTAGCTTCAGTAAAAAGGAGGAATAAACTTACACCCAAGTTGTTCCATTCAATGATTTGTTCAAAATAATGTTTTGCAATATCCCATAAAATTTTATGAGTAAAGAACATATTTTAATACTATACTATTATTTTATAGCCACAAGAGCACTGTACAGAAAAGCTGACAGAACCAATGATCACGAACATCTCCATGATAAATCTTTTGTGCACCAAGTTTAGTACTGCTTGGCATCAGTGGCCCGGTGTCTGCGTGCAGACACAGGATTTTGCCACAAGGGGATATTAGCACAGTAAGACACGTAGATTCTAAATCAAATATGGGATGAAGTGGTGAAAAATCTTCAGTCTCTTAGGATGGTGGAGATGCTCACAGGTATGCCTGACAGCAAACATGTGAACGTTCAGTTAAATTTTGTGGCTAAAGTATTCACAGATGCTCTTTTAGTGGCTGACAAGGGTTGGGTATGGATTGGATTTCATGCTAAAATGCTGACAGACCATGTAAGGTAACAGAGTGCTTTCTGTATCAGACCTCTGTTCTCCATCACTTATGAAAATTCAATTATTTCTTATAGAGGGAATAGAACTGCCCAATCCGTTGCTATATCTGCAATTTATTTTCTGGCCTTGAAAATCTCTCAGCCCAATTTTATAATGTGAGAGGTGATAATAACAAAAGAACAAACAATTGATTTTTTTACTTTTTATTTTCAGGACTTAACCATGCATCACCTATGATTTAATGCACCAGTACTCATCATGATGCACAAGCATTTCTAAGACAGCTGCAGTCAGTTGACATGATCTGGAAAGCAGTCCATGAGTTTAGAATAAGAAGGAATTGTCACCAAGAAATGTCTTTCAAGCTGGAGTGTGCTTTCTCAGCTGCTGTGATACAACCAGAGTTTATTGGCATTCACAGAATGCCACTCTCTAGTATTCATTGGGGACCTATCACGTCACAGAAAAGCAACACATAATTTGGTTTAATAGAAAAGTTGCCTTTCCTTTCTAAAAATAAGATTTGATATTGCATATATGATCTGTGGAAAGAAGCCTATATCAGTCTATGTATTCAATACAGTAGGTTTTAATTGAAGTTTTTATGTATGATCCTTTTCTCTCTGTGCTAATACTAACTGACTCAGATTTTGATATCTGGTTCCCACTGAATGTCTTTTTTTTATTTCTGTAATGTAAGAATTAGCATTCCAATAGTAAGCATGTATATCTGCCTGACACTTTCAAAAGAGTTTTTGTTTTTTCAAATTATTTCTTTTTGTGACTATCCCATTTTCATTTGTTTTCCTTCCTACCTGCTACCTTCACATCTTTCCAGAAAAGCAGGAAGATGACAGGAGCACCACAGCTTCCTGCAATGCATGACTGTTTAACCTGAAGTCACCTAAGCTGTGAAAACTGTTGATGCAACTTTGAAAAAAACAAAACAAAACAAAACAAAAACATTTTGAATGTGACAGCAAAATTACTTTGTGATGCTTAGACATTTCCATAATGCTGTTCCCAGCAGGACTGTTTCCTATGTTTCTTACAGCAACACTATGGAGAAGCAGGATGTTAAATGGACGGGGTTTAGCTGATGCTGCTTTCTCTGTGCCTAGTTATCTAAGAGACTATTCTGTATCTTAATGACACAGAGTAATAACAGCAATACATTCATCAGTCTCAAGAAGCAGAGGTGCATCTGCTTGCACATGACTTCTCTCAGGGAGGAGGGCAGGAGTGCATGTGTGAGGGAGCACAAGAGCACTACAGCAGATGGAAATGGAGTAAGACAGTGAAGCAGAGGACTTAGACAATGTGGCACAGAGCTCAATAAATCTATACAGTTTCTTTATGCTCTGCAAGGTCATAGATGACGCTGACATTGGTCTCCTAGCAACCCACTCTACTAACCTACTTTTGTCCCAATCACTGGAGAATGGGTTTAATGCTCTGAGCTGTGCTTCAGCATGTGGAGGAAAGAATCAAATTGATGCTGGGTAACTTCTGATGTGCAAAATGCTGAAAAGTATTTTTCTGGTTTGTCTCTTCACTATATTGTTTGCACGCCAAAGGCTTCTTTAATAAAAAACAATAGCATTAAATAATTAAAGTTTCACAGGAAGACTAATTTCACTAGAAAATGTTGATATCTATATATAACACAAAGTCACAAATGTGTTTATTTAGGTAGGAGTCATACCTCCTTAACAGGATCTCCCTGTTAAAAAAAAAAAAAAAAAAAAAAAAAAAAAAAAAAAAGTGTGAACAAAGAAATGCAAAATTACAAATTACCTAACCAAAACATGGTTTTACCAGGTTATATATCATATGATCACTTAGTTACAAGCCCATAGACAGTCATAGTAATTATTAAAAAATTTAAAAACCCACCTTTGGAATGTCTACTCTATAAAACTTTCTTTAATTTATAGAAAACAAAGCTGAGAATTTAGGTAGCAGTAACCCACAACCATAACCATATTGAATGAACTATTATACAGTATTATAAAGTTCAGGAATTAGAAGATTACTGGATCATAAACCATCTATGTGCTGCCCTGGCCTGTGAGTGAAGTGAATAAAGCACAAGCAGGAGAGCTGAAGAGCAGGTTTTTTAGTCTTTTCCAGTCAGGATTTCAGTATTCCAAAGAACTGACATTTAGCATCCTCTCTGTGAGCCTATTCCAATGTTTGACCATCGTCATGGTTATATTTTTCCTTACAAAAAAGAGATGTTTTTTGCCATTTTGCAACTTAATGGAAAATCCTCAGTTCATGCTGAGGACTGATGAGTAACAGCTACCTCCATGCAGGAGAAGTGGATGATCTGGTTTGGCGATAATGGGAAAATGCTAACTAGTTGAAAGCTTATCCCAAGCATGGCTCAGTCATTGTGTTGACTAAGATGTTTCCCAGGTAACAAAGGAAGATTCAAGAGAGGTCTTAAGTAAATGATAGGGAAGGGAAGGGAA